>JANHFK010000535.1:14755-34366 GCA_036250565.1 Sibynophis collaris
AAGATGTTGAAGAGTACTGGGCCTAAACAGAGCTTTGGGGTACTGCACTGCATACTTCCCTCCATGTAGATGTAGTTCCATTGAAGACTACATGTTGAGTGCGGTTGGTCAGCCAGTTACGAATCCATCTGGTGGTGATGCTGTCTAACCCACATTTTTTTATATTTTCTATTTTTCTAAAGAAGCATTGACTTCCGAATATCTCTGTTGCAGTAAAATAAGGCATTAGCATCAAATCACAGCTTTTTGTTTTTCCATAATAATATGAACAAGCCATTTCTCTAAAGATCTATCAATCTAATCTATAAAACCCAAAGTCAAAGTCTGGGTCTACAGTTCTTTTCCATATCAAGCATGAAATTCAGAAGCAGTAACCATGTGGAAACAAAAGTATTTATGTTCTTTTCCTTAATCACAGTAGTCAGTTTTGCCATTTCAGCCAATGACAAAACCATCCTGCAAATAATTTGACTTTGTGCCATGTAAGGCTTTAGAGGAGATAACCAGTACCTAGAATTGCACTCAGAAAGAAAGAAACTTGAAGTCTATGCTGTCTTCATAATAGCAGTATGATATGGACATGTATCACATATAAATACTACATTGTTTTAAACATGTAATATTTGATAACTACAGATTAAAAGAAGTTTATAAAATTTTACTTTTTTTTTGCTTTTCATTCCCATTTCAGCTGTTTGCGCTTTTCCCCATGAAAATAACAATTTAAGGTGCTACAAAATAACTAAAAGTGCAACTTATTTTCTAATTGTGCTTCATGCCTCATATTTGTATACTATTAATGCATTAACAGGTTAAAGAAGTAATTAATTAAAAAAGGAAAAAACTTGACAGCTTTATTAAAAGAAGTTCTGTTAATGACACTGATGTATGGAAATTATTTAGGCATTTATGTCTTTTAAACATTTGAGTTGCATTTAGGATATGTGTATATATAGTGATACATTATTCCATTCCTTTCTAGGTAAGCATACGTCAGGCAGGAGATGTGAGAGGAAGAGGGAAAGGGGAAATGTAAATTTTAATCTAATCAACATTGTAAAAAAGCTTTCTAAGTAATTGGAATCTTTAGAATAGTTTTTGTACCTGACAGTCATGTAATTCCTTGCTTGAAAAAAAACAAAAGCAAAAGCAGTTTTCTGTGCTCTATGATACTATGCATTATTCTTTGCTCTGTCTTCCAGGCTTTCAAAGGCTCCCAACCATACAAAATGTATAAATAGTCATTATAGCCTTATGTTAAAGTAATGCTTAGGTACTTGAAAAGTAATGTGAATGTGAGCATGGGGGGAAAAAATTGGGACCATTGTAATAATTTTTGATTACATTCTTTTGCAGTAATAGTGTCAAAGCTTTGCCTTTTATCTGAAATTGTATTCTTATATGTTTGAAGGTTCAAATTATTAGGGAAATCTTAAGTTTTTATCTAATGTTAAACCATACAGTACTCCTCCAGATTACTGTAATGGAATAAATGTATAACCCAGTGCAATTTATCTCTGCTTGATGTAATTTATTTCTATAACTAGGAAATCATGGATCGAATCTACAAAAATGTTATGAATCGAGTTAATGAAATGTCCAGTTTTCAGCGCAATTTGTTTACTTTAGCTTATAATTACAAGATGGAACAGATTTCAAAAGGCTACAGTACTCCAGTATGTGACAGGTTGGTAAGAGAGGTTGATTTGTTTTTCTCTAAAGAGCAACATTTTTATGAAGGGATGCTAGGCTCCGAAAAACAGCCCATTTGGGATATGGTAGAAGATAAGCTTATAAAACAGTAATGTTATTTTGTAAAGTTTCTTCTAGCTACACTGTTTAAAAGAAAATAATAACTTATTGTATAAATCTGTTTATCTGTCTTTGGCTGTAACATAGATTCTTATTAGGGTGTATTCTACTGAGAAGAGGGTAATTTATTTCTTGGTAGCCATGTATAGGGTGCATTTTTTCTGAAACATCATTTTGCAAAGTTAGTTAAATCTTTTGATTGGTTGTATATACTATGCCGATTAAACTGATGTTGTTAAGTAAAAGAACAACTTCTTAATGTTCTTCTTCCTCCCCACCCCCACTCCTCTCTCTCTCTTTTAGCCTTGTTTTCCGGAAAGTCCGGATGCTGCTAGGTGGGAAGATACGGGTCTTACTGTGTGGAGGAGCTCCACTTTCTGCAGCAACTCAGAGATTTATGAACATCTGTTTTTGTTGTCCTGTGGGACAGGGCTATGGCCTGACAGAATCCTCTGGGGCTGGAACAATAACAGAAGGTGAGTAGTATTTGTAGATCAACATGGCAGTAGATTGTAACAATATAATTGGGTGTTACCAGCATACTGGTTGATATTATTTCAAAACACTGACATTGCATATTGCTAGTTGTTCAGAGACATGATAAATTGCTATTGAAATTACTTCGGAACTTTTTGATTATATTTTATTTTCCTAAATTTCAGTTTGGGACTACACAACAGGCAGAGTGGGAGCACCCTTAATTTGTTGTGAAATCAAGCTGATGAATTGGGAAGAAGGTAGGAAGAAACTTTAATGATTGTGTGATGGTTCTTTTCGACGAGGTTGAATACATTAACATATCAGAAAGGCTTGATTGTTAGTACCAGAAATGAGGGCAAGTTCTCTATTTAGTTTCTCTGAGTTCTAAACTAAGCCTCTCTGAAGCTCATTAGATCTACCAATCCCTTCTCCTTCCATACATATGTCTGTGCCTTAAAAACAGTGACATTTTGTGTAGTCACTTTTTCCCTCAGTGATTCTTCCTGGATTTCAAATCTATCCTGCTGAAACTGTACATAGTCACCAACGGGGCGGGGGAGAGAGGGGAAATAATTTTCATGGTAAAGGGTGCTATAATCTTACATGTCATCTTTTCCACCTGTATGTGGCACATCATCAACACTGTTCCACAGTGAGACACAGGATTCCTGCTTTTGTTTAGCACAGATAGAACATTTCTTAATGGTTGGAACCAATAGCTAACATTTGCAGAACCTGCGGGCATTATGTTGATGACTTCCTGGGGTGTTTGTGTGTATGTGTTTTCCACAGTAATTTTGGGAAGTTTTTATTTTTTTAAAGAACGTATAATACAATTTTTGTTGGGAAATAAAGCACATTTTCAATAATTTTGCTGTCAACATTTGATCGGACATGGTTCTGAGCTATTAGATTCCTGCCCCAGAGGATTCTATCAAGCCATAGCCCTGATCCTACCCCTGTTTTAGATTCTGTTTCAGTCATACTAAGTTTAAACTAGCACCTCAAACTATCTTGTTCTAGGTTCTAGTTCCCATCAGCATGTTGTGAAATGCCTCTTAAATACTATCTCATCAAAGTAAATGGGGAGCTGAGACCCTGAATCTCTTACTAAATTGCAATGACTGAAAAATCAGTAATTATCTCTTTTCCTTCAACATAGGATATTAGAAATTTTGAATTTTTCACCTCATATAATGCTGATACCGCTAGCCTTGATAATTATCTCTGGTATTAAGGACATTTGTTTTTCAATATTATTGTTAATATCAGTTACATTTATTTGCTTCATATCTCGTTGTGAGGCTACTCTAGACAGCTTACAAAAATAAAAAGGAAGAAATGAACAGAGTTGTAAACAGAACAGAAATAAGATAATAGAACAATAAACTTTCTTAGACATATAAATAAACAAAAGTTTTATCAATTATGTGCCATCCACCAAATTAAAAAAAATTAAACAGCACATAAAATCATAAAAGCAATAAAATCAGAATACATCATAAAAAGTTACCATAAAAAGTAGCATATACAATTATAAAATACTAGCAATTAGGAATCTTATTTTGTTAATAAGGTGTTTAAGAAAAGAGTCCTATCACCATCCTCAGCATTTGTGCTGATTGTTACCTATGACAAAGGGTCATAGGTCTCAGAAGCACAGCTTCCGTGTAGCAGTTTCTGCCCTCTGAAACAAGATTCCCCCAAGATCTGAATAGCCCCCATTGTGCCATTGTTTAGAGAAGCTATGAAGACTTGTTCATCCAGCTCTTGTTGCTGCTGGTCTCCTGCAGTTTGGTCCATCTGATCTAATAGGTTTTTATTTGTAGTCTCTTGGTGCTCACTGTTAGTGTTGCAGTTTCATCTAATGAGAAAAATAACAGATGGATTGATGGTTATACTTATAACAGGCCATCTTGATTTCAAAACACTTTTTACTTTTGCTATTTTTATTTTAAAAAGTAATACATTTTCTATGCTATGCTATGTTCCACATATGGGTAATTGTGATCATTACATGAAGCCATTAGGAAATTTGGTATTTAAAATATTTATTTGGACAAAATGGGAGAACAGATGTTCTCTTTCAGCTGAGGTATGGGAGCCCTTATGGTATAGTAAGGTGTTGGAATAGGAAAAGGGGCACCCAGATTCTAGTCTGTCAGTTATGGAAGCTCTCTGCTTGGCCAGCCAATCACACTCCCCCATTCTGTCAACTTCACAGAGTTGCTGTAAAGAAAAAAAGGACGAGGAGGTAGCTATCCAATGAAAGTCAGTATATATATATAACTTACAAAAATAAAGCTTAAATGTAGCACATAGATCACTGGTGGTCCTAAGTCAAGAGAAAATATATTTCTCCTTGGTAAGAGGGAATCATATGAATTCCATTTTCCCCAGAAAGATTGCGTATAGACTAATCCTTGTCTTCTTGTATCCTGATTAGTTTTATATCTAGGGAACATGCCCTGTGATATATCATAGATGGGATACAGGCCACATAGATTTAGGGGTCCTGAGTTTTCATGTAGCCTGTCAGTTGATTGAATAAGTAACATGTTGCATACCTATACAATTCCTTCTATTGTAAGTGGATTTTTTATTTCAGTATAAAAATATTAGTATTATTCTTTATATTATGTGACTGTTCTCAGGCACAGACATTGATCTTGTCATCTCAGGAGAATATTCTATTTATATATTACTAAAACTGTCGTGTCAGTTTGTCTGTTTGCAACCTTAAATTAGCCCAAATGGTGCCTCATAGTATATTTTTGAGTCACAGTATCAAATTTGATAACATAAAGAATGCATACAAATCTGGGACCATTGCTTTCATGTAATTGAAATATCAATGATTTCTTATCAGTTCTATTTGCAAAGTTGTGACAGCTATAATGTCTTTGTGGTTAGCAGCAATTGAATGATTGTAATTTTCATCTATACTTCTCGAAAATCTCCTCGCAGCAAAATGGCAGACAATTTCACAGGTCAGCCAAGGAGGAGGACGAGGCTTCACCAGGGCTCTGCTTTGGGTCATGAGGGGAGGGAAAACAGTGCCACTCTATATTATATTTGGAAAGTAGGATGACCGAACAGGGTTGTCTAGTTTTAATTTATTTATCAAATTTATATGGCTGTCTATCTGACACAAGGTGAATTTGGGGCGCATGCGATAAAACCAACAATTTACACACATGCTAAAACCATTTAAATCATTTCAATTAATATTAAAACCAAGATCATGAGAGAGTTAAAATCAAAATGTTATATGTGTTGTAGCTACTATGCAGGTTCTCCTGCTGTCAGGAGAGGCGTTTTGAGGGCTTTCTGAAAGACAAGAGAATTAGCATCCAATGTATGTATGTCAACAACTTTATAAATATTATCAAGAAACAATAAACATTTGCAGAAGTATACAGATTTTTTTTCATATGTAATATAGAAGAGAAGTACATGCATGATATATGTTAGCAACTCGGGAGCAGGTTGGGAAAGCTTTGCTGACACATGCTTTTTTAATATATATTTTCTAGCTGCCCTTCCTATAGCCAGAGCTTAAAATAAATAATCTGCACATGATGCACATAAATTTGAACAAAAAATATTTTTTTTAAATGCAGGATGAGAGATTACCAATACTTTTTGCATGTTTATTCTATTTCAAGTAGTTAGGGTTCTTTCACTAAATATTGCATTTTAAAATTATATACTTTAAGCATGATTGATAAATATTAAGTGACAAGAATACACAGAAGAATTTGCTGGTCTTAAAATCTTATTTCCATAATATTTGCAATATTTATCAAAATTCTAATAAATTATTTTTGCTGTTTATACTTGGATCACACAATGGAAAAATTTAGTCATTGTTAATAAGATAAAAATAAAAGGCTAGTACTGTGGAGCTGGCACTCTAAAAACTGTGATAACAGTGGCTTGAATTCAAATATTTATTATACAGTAGGTGCCATTTTTAGGCCTATTACACACACTATATCTTTTTCACTTAACCTGTTTTGCATAATTTGTTTGTAATTACATAATTACTGAAAAAGTTAACCTTTGTTTTTACTCTGCAAACCTGAGTTTATCTTGAATGTTTTGGGAATGATAAAAAACATTGCATTTTGATTCCAAGCTAAGTCAGCCCTTTTTGGATTTATTTTTTTGAATAGAATTTATAGATAGATAGAACATTAGCCAACCAAGCAGATGATCAGTGTTGAATGATAGAACAACTACCTCTATGTAGGATGTTGGAAATACAGCTGTCAATTCATTGTTTAAAATTATGCCTGCAGCTTTCATTGTTGTATTACACAATTCACTATGTCTAGTTGAACCATTTGCACAGTAACCAGTTGTGTGTGTGTGTGATTGCATACTTTCTAGTCCATCAAAGTGTTTCATTGTACAGCTCTTCCAGTCCACATTCTCAGTATATCCTTAGTGTATTGTAATTTAATGCTAGCATTTCCACGCAACATTAATAAGCAACCTGCTTGGTTTTTTTTCTCACTGGAAACAGCTGCAGAACCCATGTGTTTATTACTTATCTGCATGAACTGGTCTTCATAGAAGTCAACATTTAACAATATACCATGCCTTCTTTTCTTTCTTGTTTTCTTTCATAGCAACACCGCATTCCTGTTTATGTATAATAATAAACCAAAACTAGCACATTGCAAATTGGAGTTGATAGCTACATCATTGGCTGGAACAGAAAGAAATTTATAGAAATACTGTCTTGCTGCTTTGTCTATGTGTGCATTTTTTAAAAAATGTGTTTGTATATACAAATTCACTTGTGTTGAATTTGAAATATATCTGTTCTATAGGTGGATACTTTAATACAGATAAACCATACCCTAGAGGTGAGATTGTTATTGGTGGTCCAAACATAACTATGGGATACTACAAAAATGAAGAACGAACCAAAACTGATTTTATGATTAATGAGAATGGAGAGAGATGGCTCTATACTGGAGATATTGGGGAATTCCAATCAGATGGGTGTCTAAAAATTATTGGTGAGTGTAGTGTGCAGAACGTAACATAATTAAAATACTTTTTGCTGCAAAATCATTTCACCATGGTAGATTTGGTTCTCTATTATTTATTTGAATATATTTAATGCTAAGTACATGTATGTTCTATTGAGACTTCATTTAAAATTTGCATTCGTTTACTTTGTTTAAAATTGCATTTATATGTTGGAGAGTCAGTTTGATATAGTGATTAAGGCATCAGGCTAGGAACTGGTAGACCAAGAATTTTAAACCTGTTTTAGGAATAAAGCCAGTAGGTGACCTTGGGCCAGTCACTTTCTCTCAGTCCTAGGAAGGAGATGATGGCAAACCACTTCTGAAAAACTTTGCCAAGAAAAATGCAGGGATTTGTCCAGACAGTCTCCAAGGACAGGATTGAACAGAGGAAAACAGAATATTTGATTCATTGGATTTATTAAGGCTCTCCCTAGAATAGGCCTGTAACATTAGATTAGTTTTCTCTAGCTGAAGCACCTTCCAAATATATAGGTTTAAGTTCTCAGAATTCCTAGTTGAGTGGCGATTGATAAGAGTTCTGGGTGTTGAATACAACACACTGGGAAGAGTGTAGGACACAATTTATTAAATTTACGCATTCTTACAATCAGGGTGACTACTCAATAGCAGAACAATCTTGTGTATGCTTATTTAGAGGTAAAAGTTTATATCTTTGTTGTTACTTTTTGCCTTTTTGGACATTTTTGGATATTTGGACAATATCTTTTTGGATATTTCTTTTTGGACAACCCTCTATTTACTACATAGTGTTTTTGATGTAGTTATTAGACTAAATCTGAGATGATTGGAGTTCTGAAAAGATACACAGTGGGCAAGACATTGCATTCACTTTGTTATTTTAATATATTGGGTTAATTTCCAAGTCAGTATTCATTTGACAGAGTAGTGTATGCTTTAATTATGGTTTACCATTATGTGTAAATTTATTTAGAAAACTCAACTCAACATAAAAGCGAAGACATTTTGGATTTGTTAAATACATATTGCTGTTAAGTTAATAAGAGTTGTCCTATCCAGATTTGTTAAATCTTCAAGCAGAAATGAATAGTAGGACCATGATAAATCTAACCTTTTACATATAATTTTCATGTCGTTTATTCATTATAACATTCATTTTAATTTCCCATTCAATAGATCGTAAAAAGGATCTTGTAAAGCTTCAAGCAGGTGAATATGTTTCTCTTGGTAAAGTTGAAGCAGCTTTGAAGAATCTTCCCCTGATAGATAATATTTGTGTATATGCAAGCAGGTAAAGCAGTATAACTTTGTGTTCATTTTTGCATGGGCAACAAATATTTTCTAGAAATGTCTTATTTGGTATTGTGTGTGTTTATGGGGGAAAAAAGTTATTGGCTTTTAAACCTGTTTAGATTTTGTAGAAAAAATATATTCTTTTTGGCTGTACTCAACATTAGACACTATTGGTTACCTCAGTTAATGTTGAATTACTATCCAGAAATGCCCATATTTAGCTGTTTCTGAAAGATAGTTGTTGATAAGTTTTTTTCTCCCAATACCCCCAGAATCAGAATTTTCATATGATCCCTCAACTTAGAGCCTGTTTGCTTCTTACAGCTGTGTATACTAGAAGGAGACTTTTTAAAATCCTGAACTTCTCCCTCCCACCGCTTTCTAACTGGGCAGGTTCCCTAGAGTGTCTTGAAGCCCTGACTCAACCATCACCTTTCTCTGCCCTTTTAAGAAAAATAAAGAGCTCCAAATAAGAGAACAGAAGTAGAGAATAGATTTTTGCCTGAGGAAAAAGATCAAGTTTCTGCCTAACTTTGAGTTTATTGTTTGTTTTTCATTTTGTGTTTTTAGTCGTTAGAGCATTTAACATTCACATTCCAAGTCTCTTTTGTCTCTTCCTTAATAATTCTAAAGGTTTAACAAAGTAAAATCCACTAGTCATTATATGAAAAAATATCTCTGACTTTTCCTGCCTTTCCTATTATTTTATCATTATTAGTCTAAGACTTCTCTATTCTCCCAATTTAACATATTTTCATTATTTTGATGTCTAAATTCTGTTTGTCATTTTGGTTTTATGAGACCTTGCAGTTAAGTTCCTTGTAGATAAGGTATCTTATGATGATGATAATACTTGCAATGCTTAGGATAATAATAAAGTTACATTAATTTTTATTTATATTATTTCAATTTTGTATCATGTGTTTTTTTATTTTACATTCTTAATTATATACTGTAAAGTGACCAGAGAAATTATGTAGCAGTATAAAAATATTATTTAAAATATACCAAATGTTCAGGCTGGATATGGCGTTTTTGTCTACCTATCAAGTCCTTTCCAAGGATCTGGGATAGACAGATGTGGATGTTTGATAGCATTACATGCTCATAAAATTTTGGGATGCCACAAAACCTGAGGAATTACCCTGAAAGACAGGCTCAAGGTTCAAAAGAATCTTGAAAGACTTCACCTTGGCCTATCAAAAACATGTTTTTCAATGATACGAAATACAAGGTTCTACACTTAGGAAAAATCAGTTGTACAAGTGAAATGGTACCTGGCTTAGCGATAGTACTTTTAAGAAATATCTGGATGTCTTGGTGGATCATATAAGTGTAAACCAGTAATGTCCTGCAGCTGCCAAAAAAGCCAGTACAGTTTGGGTTTTTAAAATAAAGGTATGGTACTCATAGGCCACAGTTTAAAAAAATGCTGAGTGACAAAGATAGTAAAAAAACTTTGAGATTCAATCGTACGGTGAGGGTTGAAACCTTAAGAAGATAATATTAAGGCTTGTGGAAATCTTCCATTACATCAGTGGATGTCACCAGGAAGAGGGTGTAGACTTATTCTCTGGAGCACCCAAGAACCAATGAGTGAAAGCTTTTAGTGAGAAATCCAAATTCAAAATAAGGAATAATTTCCTGACTTAGAAGTTACCGGTATTAAGCAATTCAGCCTGCTTTCTGAACTTGTGAATGATATTTCACTGAACGTTTTCAAGAAAATATTGGATATATATTTCTCCAGAATGGTATGAGGATTTCTGTACTGAGCATATGGTTGGATGAGAAGGCCTCTAAAGTCCCTTCCAACCTTGGCAGCTAAAGGAATCTTCTATAATGCCATTCTGTTGCTAAATCTATCTGATTTATAACCAGTGTGATGGATTTCCTGTATTTTTGAGGAACATAAAATAATGGATTAAGAATTGTGAAAATATAGGAATGCTGTCACAATTGAACCTTTGTGACTAAAGTAATATTTCTTCATTATATTGGGGGGTGGAAGTTTTTAGAAAAATATATAATGAATATGTAGAAGATTACTAACGTTTTATAAAACAGATGAGCAACTTAATTATGAAATTGTACATATCTCTTTGTATTAGTTTCCATTCTTATATCATTGGATTTATTGTGCCAAATCATAAAGAACTTAAAGAGTTAGCAAGAAAGAAAGGATTCAGAGGAACTTTGGAAGAGATATGTGATAATTCTGAAATGGAGAAAGAAGTACAGAAGCTTTTAGCTGAGGCTGCTAGAACAGGTAAGTTACCAATTTTGTTCAAGTTACCATGTAAAACAAAATTATTAAGACCCCCTGAGGATTCATTAGTATCCCCAAGAAATATTCTGAAATATATTCTTAGGATTTATATTTATTATTTTTACAACAGGATAGGGACAAACAAATCTCATAAGACTGCCCAAACTCGTATCTCAACACCCAATTTCCCATTATGACAAACCAGATGATTCCAAAAAGCCCACAATCAGAATATGAAAGAAGCACCCATGTGCCCAAAATAGAAAAAGTATTTTATTTTCAACTCAGAATATTGAATCTTGGAAGTTCTACCAAATAGTTCTACCAGCTATGATTGAGCAGACACAAAAATTGTAACCCTTTTTTATGTGTGGATCAGGGGAAAGAGCAATATTCAGAAGTAATCTCTTTGGCTTCAATTTTATTTATTTATCAATCAGTCATGTTTATATAATCTGAGTGCCCGCTGGACAATAAGAAAGTGATGTAGAAGCTGTTATATTTTGCTGACAGTAATCCATATGTTTTTAATGCAGATTGGTAGCCTTATTCCTAATTTTCCTTACGTTTTAAGTATGGTCACTTGCCCTGGATGGATAGGTTTCAGATTGTAAGGAATGAGAGGGAATGAATTCTGAACTCTGAATTTTGATCTCTCCCTACACATAACCCTTTAAGCAGATACTTTCTCTTTGGAAGGAGACATACTGGCAAAAATATTAAATTTTGTTCTTCCCCGGTTGCCATTTCTGCAACCAGGAGCCCTGTCTACCAGGGAAATTTCCAGTGTGGACTTGTCATCCCTTTCACTCTTGGTCACATAGGCTAGAAAATGCTTCTCAAACCCAAAGGTTCAGCCACTGCATGATTTTACAGTCTGGCCTGCCAATTTCTCCTGGAATTCATCCAAGGATATTTCTAAGAAAAGAAAAGAAAAGAAATGGCAAAACATGGATTATTGTGGCTGTCTATGCATTGTAAAGGTTCTTTATAAAGAAAGCTGAAGTGTAGAAATTGCCTTGCCTATAAATTTCTACCCACAGGGATCTAAAGAACCTATGAAGGTTGCCTCAAAGTCAAAGAGGCAGCCAGAAACCTTAATACCAGTCCCCATTATTCCAGCTGAAGCATCTATTCAGCATTGAGTCCTCAAGGTTGTTTCTTCGTTTGGGGCTACTGGTAGTTCTCTAATAAGTTTTTTAACAATGCAGGTCCAGAACAGCTGCTTTGTAGCACATGCTATTTAAATGCCTAATGCTTCACTTCATAATTCTACCCAGATACCTCTGTCCCCACTTCAACCAATATCAGGAGCAGTCAGGATGTAATTATTTCTTCCTGCTGTACTGCTGTACAAAGAAGAATGCAAAAGTTACACTCAGTGCTTAAAAAATATTAACTTCCAATCTGAGCAACTAAAACAGAACACGGAAAATACTTCAGACTCGAACAATCAAGTTTCTAGAATAAGACATCAAAACAGCCTTTTTAATTGATACATAAACAATATGAAAATATTTCTGGCCACAAGATAGTGCACATACAAAATATTTTTCATGCCATCCTCCTGCTACTATTACTTATTCAGGTGCAGATTTTCTTTGAAATAAAAAATAATCACTATGAGAACTGATAATAGGGCCAGATGAATTGCATTCCAGGTTATTGAAGGAAATTTAATATACAGGTAGTTCTTCACTTATGACCACAATTGGGACCAGAATTTCCGTTGTTAAGAAAGGCAACTGTGAAGTGAGTTGTGCCTGATTTTGCAATCTTTTTTTGTCAGAGCTATTAAACAAGTAACTGCAGTTGTTAAGTGAATCTTGATCTTCCAATATACTTTGCTTGTTTAGAAGCTACTGCGAAAATCGCAAATAGCAATCACATGACCCCAGAACACTGTAACCATCATAAATATATGCTGTTGCCAAGCACCCAAATTTTGATTATGAGATCCCAGGGATGCTGCAGAGATAGTAAGTGTGAGGACTGGTTGTAAGTCACTTTTTTCAGTGCCATTGTAACTTTGTTCACTAAATGAATAGTTATAAGTCAACGACTGCCTGTATTATACTATCTTTAGGAAATTCTGGAAAAATAGTAAATAGTCACACAATGCCTCTGTTTTTAAGATGGAAAAAAGATCCAGGGAACCACAGGTCTCATACTGATACTTTGAGATAGTTTAGAATTTCAGTCCTGCCTTAAACATAGAGCCAGCCAGATTTGGTCAGCCTTTCTCTCACATCCTTAAGAAGAAAGCAATGGCAAATTAACTTCAAAAATATCACCAAGAAAACTTCAGGGACTAATCCAGAAGTCAAGAATATCTTGAAGGTATCCTTCTCCCCATCCCAAAAAAGCCTTGGCAATAATTCTATTGCAAACGAAATATATGCCAGTAGATGTAACTAAACAAAAGCATATTTTATAATATCATTTTAAATTATGGAAATATCCATTTTATTTTGAATTGATCAAGTTATATCTAGACTTTCTGGTTGGATTTGGGTACCATAGTTAACAATAATTTAGGTAAATTCAAAATAATCCAGGATGTGGGCTACTAAATAATGCATTTTAAATTGTACAAGCTAGATTCTAATTGAATAGTTTAGAATAGTTACCCCACAACTTTGCTAGCTATGTTCAAAGAGAGGCTGGCTAACCTTCCATCAGGGATACTTTAGGAATATTTTAAATTCATCGCACCAGAACTGGGTACTGGACTTGATTGTGCAAATACTATACTGCATTCTAACTTTTAAAATTTGACTTTTCTTGCTGAGTTTGTATAAGAACTTTTTAAAGACTTCAAAGCTATCCATCTTTAAATTTTGGGTCTGGACACTTCAATAGCAAATACTACAGTATATTTCTTAAATCTTGCTGCCCTTTTTATGATCCTAAATTTTAATATTATTTCAAAAAAAGAGAAAAAGTTATTTCCCACACTATACACTTTTTAATCCATTTCTTAATATTTGTAATTGCCATATCCCTGAATCCAGGTGAAATAACCTGGAGGTTTTAGATACCTCTCATAAGTCAAAGTGTTAAAATTTAGTTTTATCTTTTTCTGCATCTATTCCAAATTTATAACATTTGTTCCGGGATTATAATAACCTTTTTAAATATATAATTTGTAAGCTAAAATTTTATCTTTCTGTTACAGCTAATCTGGAGAAATTTGAAATTCCCCTCAAAATTCGGTTGTCCCCTGAACCTTGGACCCCTGAAACGGGTTTGGTGACAGATGCCTTCAAACTAAAGCGTAAAGAGCTTACTGCACATTATCAAGAAGATATTAATCGAATGTATGGAACAAAAGTAAAATAACTCATCCCTCTCTTTTTCTCTCTTTGTCTTTTTTTTATTTTATATCACTTTGCTATGTTGAGCTCAGATCAAATAGGAAATACTTGAACTCTAAGTCCTACCACTTGGGACCAACCTTAAAACATCTCTCCTTCCTTTCAGCATATGCTGTTACTTCTGATAATATCACCATCTTTAAACTGGCAGGATTAGTAAAATTATAAGACAGCAATTTTTTGTCTGTCTTCATTTGTTCCAGTCTCTTGAGCTATCTTGTTAATGTGCAGATTTTCCTATAAGTCCATTTGGACTACCATGATTTTGAAGCCTCAAATTTTTAAACCGGATTTATAGATCCTGTATAATGTTCTGTTTATTTGTAACTTTTTTGAAGTTTGGCTAAATAGAGGAAGAACTTGGCTATAAAACAAATTATTATTCTAAGCCTTTTTTACATATTTAAATATTCAAGAGCTATCAATGTGAAATTATGTACAATGAAATCATTTATAGTTGAAAATCATTGTTAGCCTGAAGATGGAGGTTATTTGTTGCTGTGCAATTATTTTGGATCAAATTATAAGAGAAATCGTCTGAGATTCTGACTAATAGAGAACAACTGAAATATATGCCTGACAATTTCCTCCTCCGTATATATTTTATTTTTAATCTCAGATAAGGAAAATGGTCATGGCAAATGCTGTATGTGTGAGAACACCTGTAAAAGAAAGTATATCAATATTTTACTCGTGCAGAATATGCTGTCACATAGAAAATGTTATATCTGTGAATCACCTATCTAACACAGGTAATTCACTTTTCAAAATGCATTTAGACCATTTTACAAAAAAAAATGAATTATCGAAACTAGTGAGAACTCAGTTTTAATTGAATTACATTTTGATTGGTAATGTGTTTTACTCAATGGGTCTTTTATTGTATTGATTGTATTGTTTTACAGTTCAGACCTATTCCTTTTACTTGTGTGTGTAAATCAACAACTCAATTAAATAAATTTAAAGTCCATTATGGCCATTTCCTGCATGAGTCACCAAAAATGGATCAGCATTCTTGCATACCTTTCAATAGGGAAGAGAGGGTATGGTGGGGTGGGAAAGTTCCCTGTATCAGTTTATAATGGATCGTGTACTTTGAGTCTATTTCCATTGAACCATTGTTTGTTTTTATATTCTCTTTGTTTTAACTGTCATGAATGATTATAGAAGTGACATTTTTAATTACCTGGTTATAGGAATCTTGGTTGTATTATTTGGAAAGAATGTTTGTAAACAATTCTTACTAGTTAACGATGCTTGTGGACATAATCCACGATAATTTTCTTTGGATTTCTAAACATTGTTTTATGCACTATGGTCCCTTTGAAATAGTACTGTAAAATGTTTGGCTCTTGACCATCTGCTGTTGTTCATATAGATGTTTTTGCAAAAGCAGAGCAGACCTGACCCCAAACTGGGAAAAGTCCAGGTAGACAATGGAAGTGTGTTTTTCTTGCCAGTCAAGAAATGGTGATTGTTCTCTTCTGCATGAGTATCTATATTTCATAATGATTTAAAGTTCCACATATATAAGGTCTAAATATGAGTTTTATCCAATTATATAGACAACTTTAGAACATGAAACATATGTTATCAAATGTTATTTGCAAATAGCAAAATGCTTTTATTTCCTTTCTGTGATGCAACAAACTAACACACCTTATGATTTTTACTCTATATCTTGAGTAATGTGGCAATGATTACCAAATCGTTTTGAATACTGTTCAGCCAACTTTAAGTACTTTTGAAGCCATTTGTTCCAGTTGACAATTAAGTGCTTGTTGCTTCATCTTTTTCTGTCTGAAATGGTGGATTTCCAACTGTTTAATTTTGCATAGACTGTGCTATTTTATGCTTGCCACAATAGCTTTTATTTGAGAAACAATACAATTTGGTTGCATTTTAATTAGAGAGACAAAAATTGTGTATAGTGGAACATTTTCTTCTAATATGCAGAGATTAGAACAAGAGGTTATTTATAATGGTTAATGCTTTATTTTTTGGAAAATTAATCTGTACTAAGAATGATCTGTATTGGGTTCCAGTTCATGAAAACGCTATTCTGCTTACCACATGAAATGAAATTGGTCAGTGGAAAAATACAAATTTAAAAGTCTCATAATTAAATCAGCAATGTGTGTTTTCTGTTAAAATTCACTTTAAGTATACTTTGTAAAAAAATGAAAACTAGATGTGTGTTGTAAAAAAACCCCTAATGGATATTGTCTAGATTTCACATATTTCTAGTTCTATTGTATAATAACTGGGTGTGACATTTGGATACCATCTAATCATCTGTTTTAATATTTGGATTCTATGGAGCTAATCTCTGTCACTGATATTTCTAAAATTGTTTAAATTTATTCCTCCCTTTGAAGGATTATGTGAGAACTTTTGAAATAAGTAATGGGAGAAACTGCACACTGTACTCTTCCACATGTTTTCAATCCCAGACTTCCTTGTGTAGAGGTTTACAACAAAGGGGGTGTAGGCAATGTATGGGCTATATAGAATGTGGTGCAATATACACCTTTCTCTCCCCCTACAAAACTTTGAGCCATTATTCACTTACAAATAGGTTTACACTTTAAAAATTCTCATGATGCAATTTCCTCTTTTGAGGCTCTTCACATGGAATTACAATAGGAAATATCTCATTATTACTATGTAATGTTTTTATGCCTGTGGTTTTTTGATTCAGGTAATAAGCAGATATGCTGTATTTATGTTAAACCCTTAGACTTTACAGATGTGTGGGATCATTGACTTTTTCTCACGAAAAACGAAAACGAAAGAATTCATTTTCAAAGACTAATTACAGCAATAAAAGTGACTATGGTCTTCTTCCCATTGCCAAGGTATATTTGCTCCATGTTTCATCTCCACAATATGTGGACAAAAATACAGTAATGTTAATGGGGGCAATCACATGCATGTTTTTTGCCTTGTTGTCTTCCCTTTGAAAACTAGATAAGAACTAAAAGGGTTGTTTCTTCGTCAATAGAATTTCAGTCTCTCTGGGTGTGGGTATGCTGCATGAAAGAGTCAAAGCACTACTTCCACCCAGTTTTAGTTCATTTCACTTAGATGGAATCCCATGGAAATTCTGTTAAAAATAACTACAGCAGCAGTTATTATATCCTTAATGTCAGAAAACAATTTTCAGTGGATGCAGTTTACAGATAGGCTACTTCTGTTTACCTCAGGGGAAACTGTCCTTTAGCAGTAAAATGTTTTGCTGGATTTGAAAGTTATTTTGCCAGAATTGCTAAATGCAGTGTGCAGTTAAAACCTTAATGAAGCCCTATACCTGTGTTATAGCTTCTCATTTGCTTTAAATAAAGTTAAGAAAAACATATTGAGTTGAAACACAGATGATTTGTCCATTAAAGCTTGAGATTTTGTGCAATAATTCAACAAAATTGAAATCCTTTGAAAATAACATAAAAATAAACAAACTTGTTTTTCTGCTTTTCATTTCCACTTACTTTTATTTTTATTTTTCAAGTATATTCA
Organism: Sibynophis collaris; assembly: GCA_036250565.1. Lineage (NCBI taxonomy): Eukaryota > Metazoa > Chordata > Lepidosauria > Squamata > Sibynophiidae > Sibynophis > Sibynophis collaris. The sequence continues at coordinate 32,530 of JANHFK010000535.1, forward strand.
TTGTTAATGTCCTTTTATATTGTAAAAAAATCTGCAACGGATATCTTTTAACCAGGTAAAAAGAGGGAAATTTAAGGCTGTACCCATATTACATCAAAGTAAAATGGAACCAGATGACCACTTGTTCTAGCAATTGGTTATTTAATGTAAGTTCATGGACTTGGTTATTATTCTGAACTGCCTAAAATGTGTCTATTACTACAGAGTTTTATTGTATGATTATTTATTTTTCATTGGACATTTCTTTGGACAAAATAAAATTGAGTTTCACAAGTTTACTTCTTTTTTGTGTCTGCGTTTTCACTTTAGGGACATTATTTCTAATCCTGACCTCCCAGAATGGGGTGAGCAACATCTGGCCTTCCAGATATCTTCAGCTTGCACAAAGAATGAATTTCGTTGTTTTTAACACCCATGAACTTCCTCCTGGTCTACAAACCCTTATGTTTAGGGAAGATTACATTAGTCATAGAGAATCTTGGATGAAATGAATTGACTCAATGGAAATAGCATTGGCCACTGTAGTGCTTGAAAGGATTGGAGTATAAGTACTATTCTTCAAAGTTGGTTCCAGCTGTTAATCCCCAACGCTGAGCGTTAGGTCCCTCCTGTTCCTCTGTTCTTGCTCCAATGTTGTTAAACATGTTTTGCGTTTCTTTGAGCAACTAGTTCTGACAACAGCAACATTAACACTTTACCTTCAGAATGGTAACCTGCTTGCTGATGAATGACAGCTACCGTATTTCAAGATTGTTAACATCTTTACTATCACTATGAGTGGAGTATTGATTCCTTATATATTCCTAAGTAATGGTTTTGCTCTATAAAGTCATACATAGCTGGGGGTCAGGTATAGTATAGTATAGTTCAATAGTAGTAAGTGCAAGAGGGACCTTAAGAGTCCTAGAGGACAATCACTTAAATATGAGCCAGCAATGTACTGCAACTGCCAAAAAAGCCAACACAGTCCTAGGCTTTATTAACAGAGGATAGAATCAAGATCACATGAAATATTAATACCACTTTATAATGCTTTGGTAAGACTACACTTGGAATACTGCATCTAGTGTTGTCACCACGATATAAAAAAGATGCTGACTAGAAAGAGTGTAGAGAAGAGCAAAAAAAGATGATTAGGGGACTGGAGGCTAAAACATGAAGAATAATTGCAATAATTATGTCTAGTTTAATGAAAAGGACTAGGGGTGACATGATAGCAGTGTTCCAATATCTAAGGGACTGTCATAAAGAAGACAGGGTGAACGTATTCTGTAAGGCACCTGAAGGCAGGTAAAAAATCAATGGATGGAAACTAATCAAGCACCCACCTACAAATAAGGACAAATTTCCTGACAGAACAATTAATCAGTGGAATAATTTGCCTCCAGAACTTGTGGGTGCTTCAACACAGGAGATTTTTAGAGATTGACCACCATTTGTCTCTAATGGACTAGTCCATTAGAAACAAATGATTGTCAATCTCTTTAAAAACCTCCTGTGTTGAAGCACCCACAAGTGCCTACCTGAGCAAGAGGTTGGACTAAAACAGATCTGCAACCTTAAACACTGAAAGAGCCACTTGGGCCCATTTTCTGCAGAAAACCAAACACCAGGAGCCACAAAACCTGGGTGGGTGTGGGCAACTTGGCATCACTCCTACCCACATGGCACCCCTCCCTCTTTCCCTCTCATCTCTTCCTTTTTTTCTCTCTATCTTCCTCTCTCTTTCATCTCTCTCTATCTCTCCCTTACTCTCTCCCTCCCTTCCTCCCACTCCCCACCTCCCCAACCCCCACACCCAGGGAGTAACAGTAAGGAAATTCAGCCATTTTCTCTC
>JANHFK010000535.1:35664-46743 GCA_036250565.1 Sibynophis collaris
CCCGAGTATCACCTATTTATTCCAAAGAAAAGGATAAAGAAAAGAGGGCATTAAGACACAGCACTGCGTAGTACTAGAACGGATTTGATCTTGTGAAGATTGAATTTTCCAAGCTGTTCTCAATCAGGGAACATGAATGAAAAGACTGGGCTTTTTGGTTGTGGCCCCCACATTATGAAACTCTTTACTCACAGAGGTGGCTTCCCTGCCTTCTAGTAAAGACAGTTAAACAGTTCTGTTCTGTGTACTTTCAGCTTGAACTGTCTGAGGTATGTTTGTGCATTTGCCTTAACTATAGTTTTAGTCTTTGGTTTCTTTCTTAGAATATTCTTATTATTATTTCATTGAATATTGTCTGGATACAATCTATGGATTGGGCAAAGTCACAAAAATCAAGCAACAAAACCTGTAAAAATTAAAATTGCTCCAAAGGGAGCCGATGGCTGCCCCTCAGCCCAATCTCAAATTATTCAGGGACTTCTCTCTTTTGAAAAGGATATTTGAAGGGTTGGGTTACTGTTTGGAGGAGAGAAATGGGAATATTTTGCCTATGAAGAAAGCTTTTGGGCTTTCCTCATAGTTGTCTGCATGCCTCACTCTCAGTATGTCTTTGGTTTTAAAAGTGGAGAAGTCCTGACATATATTATTTTCTTGTATTCCCACTGCCCTTTTCGCTGATCATAAACAGATGGCCTCAGAAAAGGCTAGCACCGAGTCAGCTGCATGTACAGAAATGAAAAGCCAGTGGGAAATGAATGGGGACTAACTTCTTAGAGTCTACTAAATCCTGGGAGTAGATTCCATTAATCCTTCTTGACTCATGACAAGAGAGAATCCAGCAAATAAACATAGCCGGAAAAGGATGATCTTTTTCAAGGGGTTAATGCTGATGGCTTGTAATGTACGGGATGATAACAGTTCAGTTTCCTGGGGAAAATGTTTCCTTTAGTTTAGATCCTATAGCAATAATGCATCCTTTGAAAACATTTTTTTACCGGAAATGCTGTAGAATACGATGAAACATAAGAGTTATTTGGTGGGGGGATGGGTGGGAATTTTTCAGCAGTATTATCATAAGATATAAAACTTCTTTAAAATAGTTGTTGTGGTCGTTCAGAATGGTTGATGTGAATCTATGCTATTTGTTTATTTAATTTGTTTATTTATTTACAGTTCATGTTTCTGCCCATCTCCTTCAACCCTCATACTGAGTTGCAAATATTGGTTTATACGGTAATGGTGTAAGACTTGTTTGCCTTTTTTGTAACATTAGAGAATTGTGGGAAGGATCATTCTTTTCTTTCTTTTTTACAAAATAAATTAAAAGTCAGAAATCATACCATAGCAGTTTGCACTACAAAATATCATAGCCCACTGGGGGTGCTAATTTCTTTAGTGAGAAAGTGGTCAGAGTAAGAACTGGCATGAGGTTGGACAAGTGTGCAGGTTGGGCTGTATGCCACAATCAGAAGCTATCAAGTTTCTCCTTTGGAATGTCACCGACTCTTTATACCAAGTCATAGATTGGACATCCATTAGAAATTTATATTTTTCCAGTTACGAATATAATTTGGGGACTTCAAGATTTGATACAAAATACTAATTAGGGTGTTGTAATATTTTACTCTTTCCAACCATGAAAATAATGCTATCTTAATTGGGTATGGATCAGTGTTGGGTTCCATTTACCTTGGCTATTGGTTTGAAACCGGAAGTGCGCACATGCATGCGCTTGCTTCACTTGCACGCAGCACTTCTGCGCACACACAGAATGTCTGTGATTATGTCCAGGTGGGTGGGCGGAGCCTCCTGCTGCCACCACTACTGGTTCACCCGATCCAGGGTGAAGCGGTAGAAATCCACCACTGCTATGGGTGGGGAAGCTAGCAAAAGAAAGATCTGGATAAAAAGTAGGCCAGATCCAGCAGGGGACTGCAGAGAGAAATTTTCTCCCAAAGGTCCTTATCAAGGGAGCAGTTAGGATAGCAATTCAAAATATTGTCAATTAAGTTATTCCAAACCTCTGGTCACATGAGGCAGAGCAGAGCCTATATAGCCAATACTGTGCAATGCATGCATGTTTGCAAGCATATGACAAGGGCTGGTATATGAGTTGGAAAGAACTTCAAAAACCATATTCTGCCTGTTTTCCCTACTTCGTTTGTCATCATATCATAGGGCCCAACATTCTGTTCTGCCTTTTGATGATCATGCACACTTACTCTGCAAATTTATCCAATTAACATTTTTTAAAAAGGTGCCCCCACCCCACCTCATGTGCAAATTACGTTTTAAAAGTGAACTGAGTTATTTGCTACAGCTGTTGTTATTTTAAAGAAATCTTTAACGGCAGTTTGGATGGCATGTAATATATCTCTCTGTTTGTCTAATGTTACTGTGAATGCATGTGAATTCATTTATATTGAAGGCTAGACAATCTGTGATTCGATGGATCATTCTTCTTTCCACATATAATGTAGGCTTTCACCATTTCCCCTCACCTCACAAAACTGAGGAGATCCCAGTGAAATCTCTTGTAGAAGTGCCTGCCATTTTGCTGGAAGGCGGGGGACAAAAGGAGTAGCAGACAATGAGAAAAACTGCACTCCTCTTTTGACATGTCCCCAAGGGCCACCTCTTTCCAGGGAGAAAGAGGGCTCAACCATTGCCATCCAGATCTCCCTTGCCACAAGCATCCCAGTCATTCTTTCATCCTCCCTCCCTCCACATATAATATAAGCTTGCACCATTTCCTTTCCCCTCCTGATTATCAGGGAAGCCTCCTCCTGCTCCTCCTCCCCTCAGCTGACCCATGGAATTGCCTGCCATTTTGTGGTGGTGATGGTGGTGGTGGAGGAGGAACAAAGGGACCTGGGGATTGTGAGGAAAACTGTACCCCTTGTTCCCCATTCCAGCATTTTCCTTCCAAACCCCTCCAGCCCTATCTTGTCAGCAGATATTTGAGTCGCTTCCTAGATCTTCCTTCATTGACCACCACCATTAAGAGACTTCAAATTTCAGCCTCAAAGGAGCCAATAGCCACTTGCCTCTCAGACCTTGCCACCCGCTGATTGAGTGCAGGGGTCAAATGGGAAAGAGTGTGGGGATATGTTCCTCCCATCTTCCCACACACTATGCAACCTATTAGCTTTGGAAGTGTAGTTGGAAGGCATGGTGCCATTGAAACAGCCACAACGTTGCCAAATTTCAATTCCATGGGAGTCATGGGTGCCAGATTTTGGATGCATTCTGCAAGTTAACCCATATGAGGCATGTTGATTTAAAAACTGTTGCTGTATGATGGGATCTCAAATTACATCACTCAACTGAACTAATAATAAGTTCAATTTAGCAATCTTATCTATTTCATTCCAAAAGCTCTTCAAAATGCAGTGTCTGTCTATTTTCCCTTGGGTTTAGATGCTAAGCCAACTTGAATGAGAGACCACCAGAAAATTTCAGCTATATGCTGAGAGAAAAATCAAAATTATTCCAAAATAAAACAATAATAATTCTATACTGATGCTAACAAAACTGGATGGAAATGCCCATAAAGTTATCAGGATATCATTATATTATGGCAATGGTCCATAAAGTCACCAGGATATCACCATAATATGTACATCACCATATTATGATGTCCAGCTTAGTAAATGGAAAGTTTACCAATAAATACATGGAAAGTTTATCAACAAATACATTATTAAAAAATCTTCAGAAAAACATGGGAATACATGCTGACTCAGAAGGAAAGCTTCCTTTGCAATGTTCCATTCCCATAGTAGGCCATGTTTCTCAGGAACTGGCATTCAATGGTATTCTGCCCCTGAAGCCAAAGAAAACACCTTTTCTGTGAATTGATATGTTTGTTTACCTTACTTTGAAACCTGCTCACTTTGCTGTTGGCCCTTATTCCAAAATACAGAAACTGGAATGAAAGGGTGATAGTATGGCTCCAGAAACAAATTTTCTTCTGTCAAATGCAGACAGCTGGAATGCATGATGAAACATATGTAGAAATACAGTGGCGAAGATTGTTGAGAAATATCCATTCAGATATTATGGGAACCTTTATAAAAGTGCAAGCAATTACGCAAACATATGAGCCATGAAGTTTGCTGAATGTCTTTTTTCATTCCATTGCTCCGAGTATATTTCTTCTGGGATACTAGAATAATACCTTTGACTCAAAGCAGTCTGATGAGAGAACTTTGTTTGAATGAAATTGTCCACACTTCTTAGCTAGCATGCAATGATAGGATCAATCTTTTGTTTTATGTTGGAAAACCATGGAACAAACACAGGATGCAAAAAAGCAAAGCTACAAAAAAAAAAAAAAAATGATCCAGAAAGTCTAGATGGAATTGTTTTTGTTTGTTCTCTGCTTGTCTTATCACAAAATTTATGAATTTGGGAGTGTGGGGAACAAAGGAGGAAGCCAGGAATAGTTTCGGCAAAACTGTAGTCTCATGAATTTTGCTAAAAAGTTCCCACTATAGCTAATTGCATTTGTTTTTGTTACAGCTGGATTGCTAGATTGTCTATTGTAGCAATCTCTTTACCACCCTGGAGAAAAGCTTCTGTGTTTATTTGTTTTTCCTTTGTTTATTCAAACGTTGACAACATAGTTGGATGAATTTTGACTTTCCTTACTCCAATAAAGTTCTGTAAAGCCAGAAAAACCACTGCATTACACAAATCTTTAGTATTAATATTTAGTTGATTAACTTCCTGCTCATCTTGTATGCAATATTTTGATGTGTACTATAAGCATATGTATAAAAAGGCAATTATGATAAAAATGGTCAACATTAACAACATCATTATAATGGTGGGATTTTGTACAATAAAAGTAAAGTAAAGACAAATAAAACAATGCTGCATCAGATTTCAGTGGCGTGAATCCAGTGTCAACAACTTTTGAATTATTGTGCAGGAATGCATGATAGAGGGGAACTTTTTTTTAAAAAAATCCCATTATTCAAGTGTACATTTTGCATTAAAAAGAGAGAGAGTGCAAAAGTTCTAGAAAAAATACTTTTTTGTAAAAACACCATTGTTTAACATTTAAAGAACAGTCAAGAATTATTTAGATCTTATCCTAGGAGAATTATTATGCTATCATTGAGGAATTCGTCATCTGGTAAGAATCTAAAATGTTTTCTCATATACTTTTCTCAGAAAGTGATTCAGCTGAGGCAACATCTATATCATAAATCCAAAATATGTTTGACTCTCAACTATTTTCATATATTGAATCTAGATTATTGCTTGTACTTTTGGGATGGTTTGTCCGATATGCAATTTCAATAACAAAAAACCGACAGGATTGTGGCAGAGAGTGAATTCTTACATTTGTTGTATGGCCACACAGTGAACAAAAACAGCTGCCAAACTACATCCATATTTTATTAAGTAGTGATATTTGCCTCTCCAGCTAACTCATTCCTTTAAGGCAGTACAAATAATGAAAACCATATAAAAGTGAAAGGAAAAACAGAAAAGAATTTACCATTATTGAAATTATTATGCAAAAAACAGAACTTTTCATTTTCATCTAGATCAGGGGTGTCAAACTGATGGCCTGTAGGCCAGATGTATGACGCACAGGCCACGCCTATCCCAGCTCCGCAAAGGGCAAAAAGTCACGAAATGTCACATGACAGCAACATGACGCCACAAATTTGACACCCGTGATTTAGATAGTTTCTTGGGTAGCTTCCATACTAGGTATTTAGTGTGGAAATGTCATCATTCATATTTTAAAGCACTAAAAAGTCTCGTATATGATATCACTTTTTCTTTCTGATTAAATCTTTATTTATAATCTTCATTCTAATATTTATTTTAGACATTCTGTTTTTAAGGTATTATTTGTGACAATTGAAATAATATATGCAAAAATGCAATTGCATAATTAGTGAAAAAATATAATGGAAGTTTTTCAGAACTTTTTTTTTCTTACATTTAATCATGTCCAATTCCTGGAGAGTAGCTGGCCAAATTCCTGAAATTTAAAGTCTAAAGAGAAAATGTCTTAAAATTACAGTAATATCATCTAAATTATTTCCAAAGACAATTCATTTCTTAGTATTTCAGTCTTACTTTTCTGTTTCCTGTTTCTTTTCATGGAAACTATATTTCACAATAATTTTTATAAGTATGCTGGATGGACTGAGAAGAAAAAAATTGCTCATTCTCTAATAGGTATTAAAATATTTCTTCAAATATCAGTCATTTCCAGGAATTTGGGAGCTTCTTAGGTTTCACAAGGATTGTACTCTCAGACACCAGAAGCCACAATGTGACAATCAGCTCAATCACAATGGAATACAGATGATCAGGGAGACTGGTGAGACAAGTAATTATAGCAAGGCATCATGGCACTTTGACCTCTGTGAGGATTGGAAATTCTGAAAGTCAGGATGAGATCACAGATCCTACCAATGGGAAATCACCTGTCCTTTAGTTCCAGAAGTATTGCAAAACTATCTTTGCAATATTTCTTCTGAAATGATTGTTGACTGGCTTAGGTTTCTGAGTTTATGCACATTGCCAGAACATAGAACTATTGCACTAAATTGAGATTAATGTAGTGCTTGCATGGGAAAGGGTATTTGAGAGGTCTCGTATATGATATCACTTTTTCTTTCTGATTAAATCTTTATTTATAATCTTCATTCTAATATTTATTTTAGACACTTAGACTATTTAATCAATTTTCTAAAATTGCCTAACACTTCTACTCTTTTCTTTTTCCTTCCTTCCTTTTGTAACATATAATATTTTTATCTATTTATCTATATATTTAATATGTTTATCTTATTCAAATCCTTGACTTCAGAAAGTCTATTTCAATTGTACTACTTTTTATTTGGTCTTCCTCATTCTTTTGAAATGATTCATGACTCAGTTTCCTTTGGAGGCTTGTTTTTGGTATTTTTTTGTTTAAAATGGGCTGTGTTTCTTTTTTCTTATATTTTTATCCCAATAAGCAGTATTCTTCCTGCAGTTCTTAAAAATTCACTGTTATTATATTGTAACATCAGTAGAGAATTGAAGATAATGCAGGCTATTCTGAAGTGGCAGTCTTAATAATAAGTTACTATGGTCAATATGTCATGTAAGTTGAAAAATTTGGTGAATTTTCATTTCCCCATAAAAAACGAACTTTTGTACAAATACTATTCTATAAGTAGAATAGGCCTTTTCAACTCTTGAGGGAGTTTTCTGCTTGCTCTATTGGCTTCCTTCCCAGAGCATTTCAACAGCTTCTTCAGTTCTTCTTCCTCCTCTTCCTTATTTGATGAGGAAGAACAAAGTGCTGCTTGCTGATCTTATTTGGATTTTTTTTTAATAGCGATGAAAAGAATGATTTTTTTTAGAATACTGACATTTTAAAGTGGGCTTCTAACTAGTTGACAAATGTGTCCATGTCACAAGTCTGCATGTTCAATTCACATTCATTGGCAAACCCATTGAACAATCTACCAAACATCCTTACAGCAAATTGTGTTGTACAAATTCAGAAAGTGAAGTTAGTTTAGGATTCAGTGTGAGGGGGTATATTCAGAAATTTGGATTAATTGAATAAAACCTTATTTAAATATTTAAGACACATAAGAGAGTATTGTAAATATGGCTATTGTGTGATAATCATTCCAGGGCAAGATAAATTGGATTACTGCCCAGAGCGGCAACCAAGACTGAAGCTATAACCAAAAGTTTCATCATCCACTTTGCCACAAGGGGTGAGGGTATGCCAAATTTTTAATTTGTGCTTCCTTATATTCTAAATTCCATCCAAATAGGATGTAAACATTTTACAGTTTGTATAAGCAATCTTCAGTCCAGGATTTTCTTTCCTATCTTATCTTATCCTTATCTTCCCTACCCACCCTCCAACTAGCCAAGAATTCAATTCTCGGTTCAATACCAAATTCCATTTCATATTATCTTTCCTTTAGGGATATTATCTAAATTAGACAACCATTTACCATCTGATTCAGATAATAAATTGTGAAGTTAGGACTTTAAAAAAAACAATGTATTTAATAATGGGGACTTTATGATGAAAAACAATCCCCACACATATTTCAACAAAGATAAAAGGCATAGTGAATCATATATATTTATTAACGAACCAATACGTAACAGAAATAAGGTATGGATTATCAGTGCCCTAAGTCTGTAAAATTTAAAGTGAAAAATTCTACTTTTGCATTACTTTTTAAAATCACAAATTCCTGAATTTCTCTGAATAATATAGTTTAACTGACATAGAAATCCTTAAGCAATGTAATTGCTTTGGAATGTAGGATTGACAGAAAAATTCTTCCATTTAACAATTCATTTTCAGTTTAATGGTATTCCAGAATGATAAAATTTAGAACATGTGTTCCTGGTTGCTTTATTTTAAAAAAACAACAACCCACCAAAGACTTGAGTTTTATATCCTTCTTGAGGGTGGATACTGAAAGTACAAGTAGTTTGCTAACTATTCTTTCCTCATTTAACTCCCGCCCTTTAATATTGCTTATGTGGCACATAGATAGATAATTAATTGTTGAAGAATGTAGAATATGCTGTATTCCAGGGTTGCATTTTGGAGGAATAGATTTTATACTTGTATGGATTTTATATGGTTTTAACCACTGCCTGCCTCTATGAAGCCAATGGTATATTATAGAAATGCTATTCAGTAAGTAAATAAATGAATAAATTTGTATATACTCATTAAAGGCATTTTACTAATTTGGGGGTATCAGCTACACTCCTAATCACTGGCCTCAAGTCTGCTTAAAGGTAAAGGTTCCCCTGCACATGCACGCTAGTCGTTTCCGGCTATAGGGGTGGTGCTCATCTCTGTTTCTAAGCCGAACAGCCATGTCTGAAGATGTTTCTGTGGTCATGTGGTTGGCATGACTAAACGCTGAAGGCGCATGGAGGGCTGTTACCTTCCCACCAAAGTGGTCCCTATTTTTCTATTTGCATTTTTACTTTCGAACCGCTAGGTTGTCAGAGGCTGGGACAAGTAACGGGAGCTCACTCCATTACGTGGCACTAGGGATTCAAACTGCTGAACTGCCGACTTTCTGGTCGACAAGCTCAGGGTCTTACCCATTGAGCCACCACCTCACCACCACAAGTCTGCTTAGAACTATGTTAAAGTAATCCAGTTCTGTACTCAGAGTCAATAGAACTAAATAATTGCATGTATACATATAAATTGGGGAGAGAATTTTATGAATAAACCAGCTTTGTGTACATCAAAAGTAAACATCAGAAGTTGAAATATTCATTAGGAGCTTACATGCTAATATTTTATGTATCTAAGCCAAAATGTGGCATTTTTCTCACTTTTCCTGAACAAGCTGACTCTCTGCAACATAGCCTTGTCAGGGTTCCAGCTTTGCTTGTGAACGTAGTCTGCTCCCTCTTAGTCAGACTCTATATTTTCCTTCCCTTATTTCCTGATAAGCCAGCTTTTCCAGGCAGAGGAGAAAGACTGTGAAATCTTGGCTTAGCTTGAATGTGTACGAAAATGTAAAAACTATGCTAGATAACAGCCCTTCCTTCCTATATTCTTCATTTCAGAAATAAAATGGAATTGTGAGAAGTATATCATCCTTTATAATATTAAACATCTGAAAAATCAAAGTTTTTGGTTCATTTTTTGAAAATAACTCAGACATTTATAAACGATGATCTATTTTCTCCTGTCCATTGCTTCATATGCTTGCAATACATTTTTCTATACAAAGGTGTGTTCGTTATTGAAAGGATCTGCTTATTATTTGGTTCCCATGGCAACATCACCTGTATTTTGTCTAATAAAAGATCTGATGATTATTTTCATAACCACCTTAGGCAATTCCATTTTACAACCACAGTTGAGTGGAATGTAGTCCCAGTTGGAACGGCAAACCATTTTATGCTGTTTTATAATACCCATTCCAACCACTTTTACTAGCCCAGCAAATCCCATGAAATAAAATGCTTCATGGTAATATTGTAAACTGAAGCATTCTAACTCTGCAAGTCTAGGTGGGCCTTTTTGTCTAATCCAAGGGATGGATTAAATTTAAGATTTGATAGCTTTAATTTAAATGCAGTCAAACTTTTCTGTAAATTATAAAGGCCATCTGCAAGAGTACTAGGAAGGAAGCAGTGCTTACACATCGCCATGAAAGGGGTTTTCTGCTGATGACAATTCACTGCTTTTGGCAGAACTTATCCCTGTGCATACAAAGCAGTGTTTAGCTCAAGTCACATAATTCATCCATAAAGTGTCTGCGCTTGACCCGAGTTTTGTGTCCAAACTTTCTAGCACTGGCTCTTTGTTTAGGAAAGAATGACTCAGCCATCCCACTGTTCTTCATTTTACAGAGGTGTCAGGAATTTAACCAGTTAAAACTGTGAGGCCATTTCAGTTTGTGGGCTGACTCTAGCATGAAACTATTATATACTCTGGGTCACGTGGCATAACTTCTCATCCAAGCAAGTCTATTAATTCTGGCAGCAGCCAGAGAAAGTTTCAGAGCTTCTGGAATCCGGCAGATGTACTGTTTCTTTAGAGCTTTGGGAAGCACGGCATTATTTGCAGGCTCACGTAAGTTGTTGAACATTTTTTTATTAGTCTAAGGCACTGAATATAATAATGCTTTTCCATTGTTCCAGAGTGGTAAACTATGCGAAGCTTCACTACAATAACTGGTTTGGTTGTAAACCAACTCTGTCTCTCCTTCTTGAATTTTAGAAGTGCTTTTTCAGTCATTCATTGCCATGTACTCTCTTTGTAAGGAACTCTGATGTAAGGAAATCTTTGGATATAACTGGAAATACTGCTTGCATGGAAATTTTAGTTTGCAAAATTCTGTAGTTTTGAACTAAATGGTCAAAAAAATCATAATAATCTCCATTAGCACTTAATCTATGTAAACCACATTATAAACTTGTTTTAATACATTTCGTGGGGAAGGCTGAGTAGGATGGGATTTTAAAGGTTTTTTAAGGATTTTAAGGGTTTTTAATAAGGGTTTTGATAGGGGATTTTAAATGTTTTAAAATTTTAGAACA
>JANHFK010000535.1:115651-126205 GCA_036250565.1 Sibynophis collaris
TTTATACCCCGCCCTTCTCCCTTGCGGGACTCAGGGCGGCTTACAGTCATAATTAAAAGACATTTAATACAAAATTTTAAACATTTAAAATATATTAAATTACGACTGTCCCTATTTAAAAACCATTACCCTAAAATACTAAAAACCCACAACAATAGATATTTTGTAACTGTTACAGCACAACAATAGATATTTTGTAACTGTTGCAGTATGGAATTAAACATCAAAATCCATAAATATATTTTATGAAGTGCTTTATGAAGTTCCAGAGTAATTAGTCTGGAAGGTTTGCCTTAATCAGAGGAGATGCCATCAATCAGGTTTATAGTAAAGAGAACATCAGCTGATCTTCCTCCGAAGGCTACAAAAAGAGAAACACTATTGCGCTGCATATTGGAGCAGTTTAGCTCATTACCCAAGCTAGAAATCACGGTGAGAAGAGCTAAATGCTCCTGAGGTTTAATTTAAATTTAATCACATTGTATGTTATTTAGGTTTAGTTTTAAGCTTCTCAATATGTTTATATTTTAGGTAAGATAGTAGACTGGCTGGGTAATTATATAAATGGTTGGCTTTAATCAAATACTTTAAGCTGCATTTCCTCTATCTGTTACTTACAATTCTCCATGCTACCTTTAAAAATTGCAATGGGTAATCAAGATCAGAGATATATTTTATTTTAGCCCTGTTTAACTTTCTTCCTTAAAGAGTCATTATTGTATGGAAGAGTTTGACTCAAACAACCCATTACTTGAATTGCTAAACATGTTTGTTTTATTGAAATACAGTTATGTGATAGCACTTAGCCTTATAGTATTCTTATATTCATAGTATTTTATAGCCCTCTCTAAACAATTTACAAAGTCAGCATATTGCCCCAACAATCTGGGCACTCATTTTACTGATCTGGGAAGGATGGAAGGCTGAATCAATCAGGATTAAGCTGCTCAGGATTGAACTTTTGGCAGTCCGCAGAATTAGCCTGCAATACTGTGTTCTAACCATTGAGCCACCATGGCTCTTAATGCTAATGATAAGCATTAATGCTAACGATAGCATTCCTCTCCCACCCTCTAGGTACGTTATAAGGGAGCATAATAGACCACAGGTAAGGTTGGAGAAAAATGTAGGTAGAAAATTTTGTAGTTTAGAAACTACTGGAAAACCAAAAATTGCCAAATCAATTTTGGCTTTTCAGAAATTGCTGAACTTATAAGAATCTCTTTTATCATTAACCATTCTGGCTGGAGTTTCTAAAGAATAATTGGAACATCATGAAAGCCTTAGATCTGGGTTAAAATGTCTCTTTCCCAACTCCTGTTCTTTCTTCCTGAAATGACATTACAGTTTTTGTGAAAAAATAACAGTCCAGCCACAGTATAGTAATTGAAATACAAACTTGTTATGCCTTAGCAATACAAGGTATTTGAAATCTGGAGGCTGATGGTGGAGAGAATGGAGCTTTTGCAATTGTGGTCATCTCCATTCTGAGAGTAGACTGAGGGCATAAGTAGTACTAATATATATACAGTATATCAACTAGCCTCCCTCTGCAGAAGTTCTCCAGATGTATTGCACTGCCACACCCATAAAATATTGCCAGAAAATTGTGGAACCTGAAGTCAGCTAGAGAGAAACAAATGGACAAAGGCTGGCAGAAAATATGGGCTATATTTAAGTAACACACTAGAATTGTTTTCTTATACATCTTCCTTGTGAAAAACACCTTGTCCTCAATTCACTAGAGGAAACCAAGAATGATATACTAATAATAGAAATGGATGTGCTCAGCTCTACTTTATGAACCTCATCCATAAACTATGCAGAAATAAATGTATGTACTTGGCATGTCATTTTTTCCTGAATTCCCTACCGTGATTTCCCTTTCAAAGACTAATAGAGTTTGTGGGTTTATTTGTTTTGCAGTGGCAACAAAGAATTGATGATAGTTGATTTTAAGTATTCTAATCATTTCAAAATAAAAGCTCTCTAAAATACACTGAAGTTCCATCAAATATATCATCCTAATTTTTACTTTCTCCCTAGGTAGTCAATAAACAAAATAGAAGAAATATTCTTTGCTCTGCCATTTAATGCTAATTGATATGTTGCTACCCAGTTTGCCTAATCAGCCTTTTAAATAATCTGAGTTAATGACTATTGCACTTTTTGCGTCTTTTGGAAGGTGAACAATGGAACTTAAATCAGAGATGACTAATTTAATTTTTCTAGGACAAAAGAATGAAAAAAATAGTGTGGTTCTAACTCAGTGTATTATTTATAATTAGTCAAGGATGTCAATTTAATTTATAGTCTTCAAATGTGTTCCCTTGATACAACATATACAAATGAGTTTTAATGTTGATATTTTATTCCACACAACATAATTATAATTATAGTGGAATGGAAATGAAGAGAGAGGCTTAAAGATGAATTGTGGATTTATCTCCTTCTTCCGTTAGTTATCCTCAGATAAAAGTGTTCCTACCGACTACTGTTAATTTATAAAATATAGTGTTCTATTGGCAATGTGTTTGTGAGCGGATTTTGCAAAAGTGCCTTCAGTGACATCATTAAATGGTGTAGTTGCTTGCTATCACTGGAAAATTAAAATGATTATTTTTAAAGCACAATTATTTTACCTAAGCTAACTTTGAAAATAAACAGTTTAATTCACTCAAAACAATACACAGTCTATTGTCCAGAAATAATATTTATTCATTGACCTTAAAACACAGAATAGAAAAAGCTTTATAAATAAAACTATATATATATATTATATATGTATATGAATGCTTTATTTTTTATTTGGTACTTCACAAAAAAACACTACAGACAATAACAAAATATTTCAATTCATTTAAAAAAATCCCTATTTTGGTGGCCAATCTGCTTTGATCAAGATGTCTCAAGATTTACTGTTTGACAGTTTTTATTTTTCATAAACTTGTTTCTTAAAAAAATTGAAGCAATTTGTTATTTGATCAAGATTTCAAACATTTAGAGATACTCACAAACCACAGAACAGCTCATAGGAGTTTATACAGACTGTTCGGTGCCTAATCATCCATCACGGTGACCAATTGAGACACAAAACCACTACTACTTTTGCACCTGAAGGAGTCATCTGGGCACAATCATTTTCACAAGCAGTATAGAGCATTTCCTGGGAGCTCACAGATCTCAGCTGTGGAAGTTCCTGCAATTGCTGATGTTCAAAACCACATGCAGAGACTACAGGAGCAGCTATAGTTGAGGCCCATGAGCTCTTCTTTCAATACAAGTAATATTACTCATGAAAAAGGGGGTGCCAGAATTCTTGTGGGCAAAAAGCAGCTAGGTATAATGCCTGAACATGCCTCAAATTCCTAAAGAAAAGTAAATCACAACTGAATTGGGGTATAATTTAATCCAACGAGGAGAAATAATATTTAAACAACTACATGTTTTCCATTGCCCTTTTGGTAATGTGTTCTCTCCCCTTTTCAGACTTTTCCTGGTTTAAATATTCCAGAACTTTTGCTAGCATCTCTTCATCCATATATGGTCTGTTCTGGGTGTCATCATTCTCTTTAGCCATGGGCAGCCTTTTGCTGAATAAAGTGAATTTATCTGGTTCATAACTTCCTGTTTGGTCTAGATGGTCACGTTCAGATGAAACTGCAAGTGGAATTTCTTTCTTCAGACCTGTATTGATAACTTCAGGATATTTTGTCAACATCTTGGCTAAATAGTCTGACAACTCTTCCTCTTTTCCATTCAATGATTCTTGTTTCATTTGTCTTTCTAAACGGTTAAGCCAGGCCACTTTGGAAAGTATATTTTGATCAGCTCTTGCAGGCAGGTACCATTTTGGCAATCCATTTTCTTGATTTATTTGATGTCCAGGATAAGGAGGTTTTTGATTGGCAATGTTTTCCATCCCTAAAAGATTGATAATGTCTTCAACATTCAGGTCTTCTGGCAGATTATCTGGCAGAACATTAAATATTTGCTTTTGATAACCATGTAAGGAGTTCATTTTATTTTTGAATAAATCTGACTTTTCTAAATTAATCTCAGGGATTTCATCAATGTCTTCAATCAGTTCAGGTTCTTCTTCCTTTTCATTCTGATGTGTATCTCCAGATCTCAACATTTCAATTAAATCCTCAGGTGGTATCTGTAAATTTCTTGAGATTTCTATCAACTGATAAACTGCTTGAGGATCAAGCTGTTTTTCAAAGTATTTGACTGCTCTTTTGTCTTCATTTTGGTTGATTCCCAATATATTACCTCCTGGTCTACTCATCATCTTTTTCAAATAATAATCCATCAACTGTGAAACATCTTCCAGGACTTGATTTTTATTCTCTTTTTTCAAGTCATCTTCCAGGGTACCTGCTCTCTTTATTTCATCATTTATCTCTTCATTTTTCTCAATTTCTTCTTTACTATCTCTTATTTCTTCTTGAGTTTGACTTTCCACTTTTTCCTCTATTGGGTTCCAGTCCTCTCCTCCAACCACATCTTCATAAGCAATGTTATTCCCTTTAAAAGTGTCATCTTCCTCATCAGCGTATAGCTTTTGTTCCTCATTAAATCTTTCTTTGTTCAGATTATGAGGTGCCATCATTTTCCCTAGCTCCTGAAATACAGATTCTAAAGTCGCAAGACTTTGGGGTGTATATTGCTCTTCCACTATTTCATTTGTTCTTTTATAAGGACTATCTCTTGAATTTTCTTCAAAGTAGGTATGTGGAACCTTAAAATTTTTATGTGTTGGAGCAGGCCAAGTACGATCATCATAATCATCCATTATTCCATCCAGAAAGATATTGTCTGAATTCAGGGGATTAAGTTTATTTTCTTTTGAGACAACTTTTGATTTCTCTTTTTGTCTTATGGTTTCCAACATTGTCTTAACCCACTGGGAATCATCTTCTGGGAAGGTCTCCCTTTGGTTGTCGGGTAAATAGTGTTGGTTTTTGCTTTCTTTTGACTGTAGAACAAATGGAGCATTTGGAAAGGAATTATAATCTGGACTTGTTTCTATATTACTGGTTTGTTTTCTTAAATTTTCTATGTATTCCAGAGCTTTGATCATATCTGGGCTTGGAAGCCTTTGCAGATTTTTCATTAGATAGTCTGGATCATTTTGAATGTTTTGAAAACTTTGAAATGATGCAGCATTGGCATAAGAGATCAGCAGAAAAACTTGGGCAAGAGGCAAAAGTATTCCAAGCCAGGAGATTTTATCAGCCATATTTGAAATGTTTCCTTAAAATAAAGTAAAAAAATTGAAAATTAACACAGAGAGATAAGATTTTAAATATTTTATATGGTCAAGTATGGACAGCAATAACAGTTCTAGACTAAAGTAACTTATACATTACTTCAAGTTGAATTATATTTATTTATTTAGTTACATTCAGAAATCAGAAAAATGAAACTGAATTAACCATACTCTATATAAATAATTACAACTAACTATGTTTGCATAGAAATTATTCCTTGTAATTTAGTATCAGGCGTGAAAGACCAGGTCAACACATGAAGGTCCAAACTGATATATTGCTAAATAGCCTATGAGCACAAATATTCTCAACTAATGGTTACCTTCTTCTTGGCGTTAGATAAAGATCCACAGATCTAATTCAAGGGGGCTTGGACTTGTGTCTGTGTAGGGATTCTAGGCTAATACCTCTTTTAAGTCCACCCCAGGTTCTGCTACTCCTACAAATTGTTCTGTTTACCTTATTATTTGAGGAAACAGTCTTAGATATTTGAATAATCATGAAGCCTATCTCTAATTTTTAAATTATACTTTATGTGGGACAGCTCTTGTTTATTAAACAATACTATTGATTTCCTAGACAGACCCTTAAATTCCTTATATTATATATTGTTATGAACCAAAAATGGATCAGGGGCAATCATGGTATCTGTGAACATTTGCATTAATGTTTGCCAGACTTTCTGAGCCACTTGATTTTTTACTTTTTTTATATACTTTTAGCTGACATTTTGCTAAATTCAGGATCATCAGCCACTATCATTATTTTTAGTTGCAATAATTTTTCTGGGCCCAATGGGTGCCATAAATTTGATGAGTGGTTACATTTCAGTGTTTGTCTAAAAGTGTACTTACTAGCCTAGAAAAGGGACAAACTAAGTCAGAGTAGTAAGCTCCCCTTCTTTTGGGGGGACTGAGGGATATGACAAGATTCTAATAAACTTGTACTTTCGAACTGATTATGTCCTTCCATAGCATTTGTTTTCCTTTAAATGAAGAAAGCCCAGCCCTTCTAGCAGCCATTTTGTGGGAGTATTCATAGCAAATTCTCAAAATTCCAAATGTGCCCACTAATCCAAAATGGTTACTATCAATCAATAAAAATAAGTCTATTGTGATCATTGTGCAAATAATAAAATAATAAGCTCAGACTTATTGATAAAGCCGTATAATTGGAGCAGTTGATAACTAGTGTTAGTAAATAAACACAATGAATATAACAAATGGGAATAAATATTTTATGGAAAATAAATCTCTATCTCTGTCACTAAATAGTTATAACATACTCCCAAGTGCAAAATTAAAGCAATGTTGGTAGTCAAGCCAGCTTTTTCCCTTGACAAAGAATATAGATTTTAATTGCTAGCCTGGATTGTATTTTATAATGTTTAGATGCGTCTGAAATTGCAGCCTGGTTTATCTAGTGCATAAACTAAGAGAACAAGGTAAATGCTTAATCAAAATATAAATTTGTCCATAAAATATTATATTAAATATTGACAAATGTAGGTTTTCCTATCTACAGTTTCACAGAACATCTCAGTTTATTGATTTACTCATTCCAAAACATTGCAATCAGAAAATAAAAACTCAAAATAGAAAAAAGAATCAGATGTTAATAAAAATAAAGAACTAGACTTCTAAGATAATTTGTTTTGAAATTTTGCAATATATTTTATTGTTTTAACTTTAACAGAAGAACATTTCACAAAGAAAGGTTAACAAATATCAATCAGACTGAGTGGCTAAATGTGCTTCCCTAATATTTCATCACATATATGCTGTTAATAAAAAAATATTTTTGTCTCAAATGCATTTAAGAAAGCCTATTGTTCTATTCAGACAGGGCAATTCTGAATAAAACACTAAAACCTTCTGGCTTGAATAAACCATTTGCTACACTGTGGCCATTTGTATTGGTAAATAAATATTTCTTATTTATGTTAATAGGTTTATGTTAATAATGGGAATTTTTTTTAATCCTGTTTACCAAAATAATAGTACACAGTCCACGTGGGATTTAACCATTCTAATTATAAATTGATTGAGCCAAGATATTTATTTTTTGAGAGTTATAAATATTACCTCTATAATATTTGGCTGTATCATTTATGGGAAAAAGTAGTAAGTAGAATAATGGATTGAACATTATATAAAAACTATTATTGTTTTTGGGTTACTGGACTAAAAGGACAGAATTCCTATTTAAATCTTGCTGAAAGAAATTCTAAGATTTTAGAGAGAGAAATTACAATAAGCAGACCAGAGAAAAATTAAATCCAGAATGGACATACAGTAGTATGTGCTTGATTCAACTTTTTCCCCCAGTCCATTCATATTTCCTTGTCCCTTTTACACTTTAAAATATCCTGTTGATATAATAGTGGTTCATGAGGTAGAGGAAAAAATTCATTAATACTAGTTTATCCTACTCTGTTCTGAGTAACACACATGTACCACACAAGGCTAATTATGCCATTTAAGCAATATAGACTTGGTTTGCAGCACAGCATGACATGATTTTACATATTGAGCTAATTAAAATACTATAACAGAATTGCTTTATTTTTATCCAACAATGCCCCAAGTAAGAATTTAGATTAATAAAAATATTAGTTAATAAACTGTTAATTCTCAAGACTCTATTCAGTATCATTTCAAAATAGGAGGGGCGATTCTTTCTTTGCCAAGGTCCTTAAAAGAGAATAATTTTTCTTACTTTACAATAAATATTGCAGTCTGAATGCATGAATGGCTTTAGTCAAATAGCTTTTATGTTCTAATGACCAATGAAAGCCTGTGGAAGAAATGTAAATGAGATAGCAGATAGAGTAAAGCAGATAAAGAAAGACAAAATGTGAATGAATGTATGGAATCCAATTGTAATGCTAATTAAATATAGAGAAAACTGTAGGACTTAATTGATATAGTTAAATCATAGTGATTTTAGTGAAGTTGTCTGAATTTCACTATAGTTGACTGGAATATTAGCAAGTTAATAGCACCATTTTAAAATTGTTGAATTGATTGCTAGTTGCTTTGGATTGTTTCTATATATTTTAAACCATATACAGAAACAAAACTCTTGTTTTTATCCTGTAATCTGGCAGTCACTCTGAACTACAATTGTGCTTAGTAATGAAGCTTTATTGCAAGGTAAAATAATGTTAAATTCCAGACATGAACAATGAGCAAAATGTATTGAAATTTTACAGTATTTAAAATAGCTTTCTTTTATCTTATTGTATGCTTCAGTTGGTATATTTTTATGCTAAAAGTGCCATCTTTTAATTAAATGGCTAAATATAAAAAGAAAATATTTAAGGACTTTCTACCCTCCCCAATAGTAGCTGTATTATTTTCTACTTTATTACATGTGAAACCACAATGAATTCCAAATTCAATTTCAGTATCTCCAAATAACTGCTTATTAGAAAATCCTCTAGTTTCCTTTACTTCTGTATAGATGTAAATAATATCCTTTAATCCTATATTAAAACTTTTAATATAGTCAATGGACTGAGGCTTTTAGGTTTTAATATATTCAATAGAATATACTCTTTTCTGAATATTCAGTAGGAATTATGCAGAGATCCAGTATACCTGTTTTATCCATAAAGAAATACATTTAACCATAAATTTATAAATTTTACTTTTATCCAAATTAGAATATTAGAAATTTTATCTTACATGGAAGAACAAAGTATTAGCAGCATTATGTTTTAAAATATAGTAACTTATTTCTGAGATTTAGTTGCACTTAACACTGACTAAAAATGAAGCTTTATAAATACACATTTCTGAACTAAACTATTAAAAATCCTCAAATATTGTTTCCTATATAAGGGTTTTTAATAACCCTCAAGTATAATTATCAATACTCTCATTGGTCTGGTTTCTTATTATTTTTGTTATATAGTTAAATCAGAAGTTATGAAAAATATCTTCAACATCTACATAAACCCTGTTTCTCTGCTGCTAAGTGAAGTGCATCAGGTTTCAATTTCATACGTTTTCTGACTAGGTAATTTGCTGCTTCTAGCTTATTCCCTGTTGGGAAGCTGCCTAAAGAGAACATGTACATTGGCTTTCGTTTGATTTGTCGCTTAAAAGAGAAAGCATGTATTCTTACCTGTGTCTGAGGCAATCTAAAGCATGATATTGACTATATCCATTCGCTCCGAGTTTACAGACTGTTTTCAGCACCAGGAGAGCTCCCTCTGCTTATAGTGTACATCACCTGACTCTTACTGACAGACTGACGTCACCCCACCCGGTTGGGGAAAAAAACAAAAAACGACTTTCCTTTTGAGAAAGAACATTACAGAAAAAGCGTCGTTTGGCTTCACTATTTGAAGGGGAAAAGGAAAAGATTTCCTTTGTATGTTTACGCCACCTGTCTTCCTCTAGGGAAAACTGCATTCTTCCTTGCAATTAAGCAGCCCCTGAAAACCTTTTTAAAATGACGAGTCTGGCCAGCAGTTTATATATTTCCCTATCGCCTATTCCTTGTCAGGAACCTGTAGGAAGTAACGTTGATCTCGACCTCCTGAGAGCAGAGAGGGATTTACAGGAAACTGGCAAGAATTCCGGATTCCGAAATATTTAGAAACTGCTGTAGTAGAAGGATCTCCACTTGCACTCTGTAGGTTTCAAATGATGCAGCTGAAAGTATGAAAGCTTGAGAATAACCAGAAAAAAATGTGACAGAATGGTGATATATGATCACATTTAGTACTGAATACAAATTTTTAGGTTTTTCAAAATTATAAATCTGCAGCAAGTTCTATTTGGTGAATCTCAAGGCTTTAGGAAAAATAAATGCAAGAGAGGGATTTGATTACTATTGGCTGCTTTCTATTACATTCATTTGATTTGTTTTGGAGGAGTTTCTCTTAAAGACTGTAATGAAATTGTAATGAAACACACAGAGACATACACACATGATGAAAATAATGAGCCTAATTATTTTTCACTATGTAATTATAACGATATGTCTGCTAATATCATTGCTAAACTATAAATTTTAAGCTTCCATCTGTAGCAGCTCTAATTTTATTGAGAGAAGTTTATGTGGAAAAAGCCAAACATAAATATAATCTTGCACGAAGATCTCAGATTCAGGAATCTGTCTTTTATTTTCCAGTAGTTATTCATTACATAACTGGTTACCACCTTTAAAGCGCTCCACGGCATAGGACCTACGTACCTGCAGGATCGCCTCCTGCCACCAAATCCCTCCCAGAGACCAGTACGCGCCCACAGAGCGGGCCTTCTGA
>JANHFK010000541.1:32447-43537 GCA_036250565.1 Sibynophis collaris
GGTGGGTGGGCGGAGCCTCGCGTGGCCGCCGCTACTGATTCGCCAAACCACGTGCAGGATTTCACCACTGATCATTAGTCATGAATCCCTTCGCGCCCACCTAAGATCTAAGCCCAGCCCACCTTGAATTCCTTCTATTCTTATCTCCCGCTCATTTCCCCTGTCTGTTAGTAGTTCAGATTCTTGTAGAGGGCTTAAGCTTGCAATACGTCTTTCTATCCATTGGAACTGCCCAGATCTCTTGATTTCCCTCATGCTTGACAGTATTACGTGCAATCTATTTCATGTCAATTATTATTTCAGCTTGTCTCACAGGAACCGTATCCAGAGGTATGCAGAATTCGCCGCAAGCATAGCGTCTACCTTCTCAGAGAACTACGCTTCCCGCAGTGCTCGTTTCTCGCAAAGGGGAAGCGAACTTTTACGCCAACTTAAGTCCGCGGTAGTAAGGAAAGCACGGAGTCATTCCTTCCCTTTCCCAGTGCATCAATGCCCCATTGCCCGGCGCATGCAGTTGTTCGAAGCTAACTTACTGTGAAAGTGAGGAATCCATGCTGAAATCTTCATTATGTGGCCTAAGAACACAGGGCATAAGGAAGATTAAGAGAAAACAAAACAAAACATACTGACAAAAAAAAAAGGAGGGATTTCTGGATATTTGCAGTGTGCAGGTAGTCCTTGACTTACAACGGCTCCTTTAGTGACCGTTCGAAGTTACAACGGCACTGAAAAAAAATGTCTTCGGACTATTTTTCACACTTAGGACCGTTGTGGCATCTTTGTGCGACCAAAATTGGTAACTGACTCGTATTTATGGCAGTCGCAGTGTCCTTTGGCAACCTTCGGACAAGCGACGTCAACAGGGAAGCCAGATTCACTTAACAACCGTGTTACTAAGTTAACAACAGCAGTGATTCGCTGAACAACCGTGGCAGAGAAAGGTGGTCCAATGGCGCAAAACTCACTTAACGGCAGAAACCTGGGGCTCAATTGTGGTCGTAAGTCGAGGAGTACCCGTATCCAGTTAAGGATGAATGTACCAAAGTCTAGAATTCAAAAGCGTTACAAGGTTTTCTACTTTACTTTAAGAGAGTTACGGCTTTATTCTACTT
This sequence comes from Sibynophis collaris, assembly GCA_036250565.1. Taxonomy (NCBI): domain Eukaryota; kingdom Metazoa; phylum Chordata; class Lepidosauria; order Squamata; family Sibynophiidae; genus Sibynophis; species Sibynophis collaris. Next base: position 33,560 of record JANHFK010000541.1, read on the forward strand.
TAAGAGACGTGCTATTAAGAAACAATCATGTCTTATTAAACAGAGTAAAGAATTTGCTTCTGTTAAACGGGCTAATATTTTGATAGGAGACACATTAAGGAAATTATAAGCCAGACGGGGATATTGAGAAAGTTTCCCAAAAGAAGACAAGCATGATACAACTTTGTACTAAGAAACAACGCAAATGCAAACCATGAACACCCCAATGAAGTCATAAGGAGGAGTTGGGTTCGATATGAAACACTGATTTCTTTTTTTTTTCAGCCAACCACCAAAGGAATCTTGTGAACTGGTCATAAGGCTTCCCAAGAGGGAAAGGAACAATGCCAAATTAGAAAAGTTTACCTTTAATTAATGAAAGTTTCTCGTTTAATTCAGTCTCCTGGTCAACCAGAAAGGAAGAAAATCTGAAGCCGTTCTCCCTATTTTATGCGTGCATATCTAGATTGGTCATTAAGTGGACTCTGTTAACATTCGCAGCGTTGCTTTATTATGCTTTAGGAATTTAGGAAAGGAAAAGAAAGGAAAGGAAAGGATGAAAATGGAATGGAATGGAAAGGAAAGGAAAGGAAGAAAATGGAAAGGAATGGAAAGGAAAGGAAAGGGAAGGAAAGGAAAGGAAAGGAAGAAAATGGAAAGCCGGTCTTCGTGGGTGCCGGAGTGCCAGAAAATGGCCTGAAAAACGCCCAAAAGACAGGCTGGATGGGGTTTTTTTCCCCGTTTTCAGGCCATTTTTCGTGCTGTTTTCGTGCTGTTTTTCAGGCCATTTTTGTGCCATTTTCAGGGCCTGAGAATGGCCTGAAAAATGCCCCCCAAACGGGCTGAAAACAGCCTGGAAACTAGCCTGGAAAACAGCCAAAAACGGCCAAAAACCCAGGCTGTTTTTGTGCCATTTTGGGGTGATTTTTTGTGCCATTTTCAGGCCATTTTTCATGCTGTTTTCAAGCTGTTTTTCAGGCCATTTTTGTGCCACTTTCAGGGCCTGAGAATGGCCTGAAAAATGCCCCCAAACGGGCTGAAAACAGCCTGGAAACCAGCCTGGAAACTGGCCCGGAAAACAGCCAAAAATGGCCAAAAAACAGGTATGCATGCGCTGGCCAGCTGGTCTTCAGATTTGCGGCACTCCAGTGCACGGGCCATTCTGGCCAATCTCTTCTTGAAAACCTCCAGTGATGGAGCACCCACAACTTCTGGTGGCGAGCCGTTCCACTGATTAATTGTCCTCACTGTCAGGAAATTCCTCCTTAGTTCTAAATTGGAGCTCTCTTTAATGATCTTCCACCCGTTGCTTCTTGTCCTGCCCTCCGGAGTTTTGGAGAATAAGTCGGTCCCTTCTTTTCTGGGACAGCCCTTCCCTTCCCTTTAATGAAAATGCTACGCTTAGACCTCATTTTTGGACAGTTTCTGGGGTTTCCCCATGAATTTGCATGAACGGAAATCCCGGAAAAGTTTGGTTCGCTGCTTAAGTGGCTCAGGGCAGAAGGAGTTCAAGCCACAAAGATGATTATTAAATCATAATTCAGTTTCCAACCACCCAGAGGTCGTTCTCGGGAGGAAAGAGATAATGGGAAATTTTAAGCAGCCTTCGAGAAAAATATATATATATATCAAGAGGGTTATGCAAGGCCCTCTTTTGCAAGCTGAGCTCAGCAGAATCGAACGCCTGGAGGGGTGAAAACGGGAACATTTCCAGCTCCAAATACAGGATGCTTTTTTTCCCCCAATTCTTTTTTTTTTCTGAACAGTCCTAGAGTCTTCACCAAAATGAAGTAGTCATGACTGCCCCTTTCTCAAGCGTCTTTTCCCACTTCTCACTGAACTACAACACAGACAGGGCAGGAACATGGTCTTGCTGTGTCACTCACAATGTGTTCTGACCCAGCCTTAGCAGAAGCCAGAAACAGACCCCCTGGTCACGCAAAGATTCATATTAAATAAAAATAGAAGTTTAGGGCAATTACATAATGGCCAGTTCTTTTCCCTGCCCTTTTAAATAACATCTGTGCTAGTCTGAACTGTTTTAACGATGGTTCTCTTTTTTTGGGGGGGTATCACAACGATGGAGGGAGGGAGGGAGCGGGAAGGAAGGAAGGAAAGGAGGAAGGCAGAAAAGGAAGAAGGAAGGAGGGAGGGAAGGAAAGAAGGAAGGAAGGAAGGAGGAAGGCAGGCAGAAAAGAAGGAAGGAAGAAGGGAAGGAAGGAAGGCAGGTAGAAAAGAAGGAAGGAAGGAAGGCAGAAAAGGAAGAATGGAGGAGGGAGGAGGGAGGGAAGGAAAGAAGGAAGGAGGAAGGCAGGCAGGAAAGAAGGAAGGAAGGAAGGAAGGAAGGAAGGAAGGAAAAAAGGAACAAAGGAAGGAGGAGGGAAGGAACAAAAAGGAAGGAAGGAGGGAAGGAAGGAAGGAAGGCAGGCAGGCAGGCAGGAAGGAAGGCAGAAAAGGAAGGTGGAAGGTGGAAGGAGGGAGGGAAGGAACGAAGAGGAAGGAAGGGAGAAAGGAATGAAGGAGGGAGGGAGGGAGGGAAAGAAGGAAGGCAGGCAGGCAGGAAAAAAGGAAGGAAGGAAGGAAGTCACAGGGCTTCCCAAGAACGCTCCTGAATTCCAAAACGAAAGGAACTTTCATTCTCGCTCTACGCTTTTGTTCAAATGAAACCCTTATAACACCTTTAGCTGTGAAATTGCACAGGGCAGCAGTTCACCGCTAATGCATCTTTTGTAGGAAATTACACCTGGAAAAAAAATCAATGGGTTCCTTTGACAGGGACAGAAGGAATCTAAACACAATAACAACCTTATCATCCCCTCCTCACCCCAGGGCACAGATACCTTCCCGCTAGGATTAAAATCAAAACCAAACCAAACCAAACTACAGAAACTTCCCAAATTTGCAAATTCAGAAAAGATTCCTTTCTCTTCCCTTTTCTGGCTGGAGAGAGTAACATCTATATCAGGGGTGTGTTTATATACCTGGTGGAGGTGTCCATTCTTCCCTCTCCTGCCCAGATGACGCCATTTCAAAAGCTTCCCAAAAGCACAACCACCTTGCCGTGAGTTTCAGCATGTGGCACAAGAAGAGGTGAGGCTTGGCCAAAACCAGTTCCTGAATCATTACAATGAGGTTGAATGAATTAGACCGAGTTTCTAGGTCCGTTTCACATGGGTGGAATTGTTCTCCACTGATCCGTCACAAGGTTCAAGGCTGCAAATTACAGCCTGTCCCCTTTCCAGGGGGCACCCAAGACTTTGGAGAACGGCAAAGAAACTTGGACGGTATTCTCCGACGTGATGGTTTAAAGCCAGAGGGAGGAAACGTGGCTTGAAGTTTAAACCACAGAGGAGCGTGGTTTAAAGTCAGCTGAAACGAAGCCAGTTTTAATTTTTCCAGACTTAATTGCATTTGTCCGGCCTCGGTTCTGTGGAAAGTAACTGCAGGCCTGAAACTCTGGCTGGGATGAAGGTTTATGGAGATTCTTAGTCATCCGGGTTGTGGTTCTCCCGAAGGTGCTTTTTTTTAAAGAGGCAACTGGACTTTCTGGGTTTTCTTTGAAGATAATAATAATAATAATAATAACAGAGTTGGAAGGGACCTTGGAGGTCTTCTAGTCCAACCCCCTGCCTAGACAGGAAATCTTACACCACTTCAGACAGATGGTATCTAACATCTTCTTTAAAACTTCCAGTGTTGGAGCATTCGCAACTACTGGAGTCTCAGAGATCCAATCTGGCTGAGGACCATTGCTTTCCCATAATCCTTTTTATCCAGCCCTTTTATAATCTTCACTTTCCTTTATATGGGCATGGGACTTAAGAAAAAAACTTTGTTATAATTTCAGGAGTGAATCCTACTAAACAAGAACCCAGGAGTAACAATCAACAATTAAAGTACAGCCTGATTTAAATTAGGCCACTAAATCATCACTTCAGAGTTGAAGTAGTCAATCTATTTCTAATTTTGAGGGACAAGTTCCTTCAAAAATAATCTGTTAAGAGTTTGCATAATGGGTGGAAGCTATTGACTGAGCCAGAGTAGAAATTGTTATGGAAGCTCTTCTTCCCCACACCCCTTTTTCTCCTTCTGAAACTCTCTTGTCTCTCTGTGTGTCTCTTTCAAGCATTGTTCTTGTCTAGTGGTAATGCCTATGATGAGAGCCAGGTTGGTGCTATAGCAGAAATTGGGAATCTGTGAGTTGTAGTCCTGCCTTAGATACAAAGCCTTAGGCTGATCACTTTCTCTCAGCTCTAAGAAGGTAAAGATAAAGCTTTTCCTAGCCAATCAATCATGTCTGACTCTAGGACACAGTGTCATCTCTGTTTCTTGGCTGAGGGAGCCAGTGCTGTCTAAAGACATTTTCCATGGTCATATGGCCAGCATGGCTATATGCCAAAGGTACACAGCACATTGTTACCTTCCCACTAAAGTGGTACCTATTAATCTACTCACATTTGCATGCTTTTGAACTGCTAGGTGGGCAGTTGCTGGGGCAAGGAATGGGAGCTCACCCCATTGCATGGATCTCAGATCTCAAATCTGGGCTGTCAACTTTCCAGCTGACAAGTTCAGCATCTTTAACTACTGAAATAATGGCAAACTACCTCTGAAAAATTCAGGGACTTGTCCAGGCAGTCTTCAAGTATTGGACACAATTGAACAGAAGGGAAAAAAATGCCTATGGTATATATATATTTAATGGATTGTCAATTTGCAATTTAACATAAAATATAATGGCAATATTATGAATGGATAATTAAAGAATAGGTAATATAGGCAGCCTTGAGTGGGAAGAGAAATGAAACGTTCTGATTCATAGTCTGACACATCTGTGTTACAGATGGCTATTATCCAGTGAAGCTTTCCCGAGGGTAGCCAATCTCAAGTTAGTGAAATAAGATGTTATTAGATTTGAACAACATCTTGGCACATGGAACTTGGCCAATGGCTCAAATCAATGAACTTAGTGGTGCTATCAATTATTCTCTCCAAACACTGAGTAACTACAATATTAATGAACCAGCATACAGCTACTTGGGCTTTGATTTCCTCTAGACATTTAGGGCTACAAGTGGAGGTCAATACTAACTTTTACTGGTTTGAAAACAAGCATTTCATGCTGAATTATTATTTTCTAGACAGCTGATGATCTAGGAATGCCTAGACATTGGTTTTTCTTAGGGACCGAAAGTTGGATAACAAATTATTTTAAAGATAAGCTGGGCACTATCTCTTTCCTATTCCAATTTTTCTTGAAAAACAGATGAGTTAATATGGACTACAGTATGAGTGGGGGATAAGGTTAACTATGATCTAAGTCTGGTCCAAAACATGTTCTTTGCATTCAAAACTGATTCCCCCCTTTTGCATAGTAAATTGAAGCTTGTCCCCAGTAGTGAGTTCCACTTACCTTCGCTACCGGTTCGGAAACAGGAACGCTCGCATGTGGCGCATCCGTGCATTAGCAGAGCATCCGTGATGACATCTGGGCAGGTGGGTGGAGCTTCCCGCTGCCACCACTACCAGTTCGCCTTATCTGGGGTGAACCGGTAAAACCCACCACTGCTTGTCCATGTACATGATTTCTTTCATGTACAATTTTGGAAAAAAAACAACCCCTGAATGGAAATAACCTTCTAACAATCCGTTTGCTTTTAAACAACATTGCTCTAGTCTTCCTGAAATTAATGCAAACTATTATTTAAATATAATGTCAATTAGATTTGTGATGGGATAGCTCTTTGCCTTAGATTGCTGCTGCTGTCTAGTAGCTGATTATTCAGAAGCTATTCACTTGAGAAGGCAGCAAGTAATTTTGCTTTATGGGATCATGGTGATAAAAGGAAAGCTAATGAATTTGAATGTATTTTTTTCCCTTTCTGTAACTATGAACCCTAACCATAAATATTTAAGAACTAAAGTGCATGCAAATTTGAAACAAGTACATCATGCTGTTTTCTGTATAAATTTGCTTTTTTCTTTAAGAAAAAAGTGCTATTCATGTAAGAATAACCTTTTTGTGCATTAATATAAATAAGAAACTTGCTCGTTGTTTTCACAGTGAGGAAGATGAGGCCTTGCTTGAATGCTGAAGTAATAATGTTTTTGAAACAATAATGTTAATGAAGGGATAATGCTTTTTTTGAGGGGGAGGTTGTAAAATTTTAAAATAGTCTCGATAGATGTTTGCGCTGGAGAAACTTCTAGAAAAAGTAACAGTGAAATATACCTGAACTATTATAATTTACAAAATATTTATACTGTTCAGGTAAAAGCTGTGGAAAAAGAAACACAAAAAATAAAAATGCATATAAAAAGTTTAGGTATCTGTAAATCTTCTCTGGATTTTGCTTCTAGGTATTGCAGTGACATTTTAAGAGAAAAAGTCTGAGGTATCTAAATAAGGCAAGAATGGGATAACTGAGGGAAATAATCTAACATGTAGAATGCTGGGGGATTCAGGTTTCATTTATATTAAATGGAAAGAGAAACAACACCTGAGGTAAACTCAAAATGAAATATACCTGCAAAAGTATTTTTGCAGCATTCTCTTCAATAAAAGTTGAAAGTAATGCCTATTGCCTTCTATTAGTTCCTACTGTGCAATGCAACTGCCACAAGCTAATGTTTTGGTAGATTTTATGGATGATCTCCATAAAATTGGGATGTCAAACTCACATAGTCATGGCGGCATCACATGACATATCAGGACTTTCCCCCCTTCGCTAAATTGAGCGGGGGCATTGCCAGCATGTGACGCATCCAGCCTGTGGGCCGGGAGTTTGACAGCCCTGAACTTGATTATATAGATGATTTTATTACAAATTTAAAACTGTTGTGAATGTTTAATATCATAATCATTAATGTCATCATCATCACCATCACCACCTCTAAGATTCAAATGGCCCTCAATCTGCCTCAGATTTTTAAAATATGGCTCTTCACTAAGGCCTTTGTGAAAGAGAGACCCCTTGCTTCAACGTATTTGCCATCTTGTATGTTTAACTTTTTATCATTTAGTGGTCTTATTGTAATTTCTTTTTTCGATTGTTGTGAGATGCCCATAGTCATTGAGAGTTGGGTAGTATAAAATGTATTATCATTACAAATTTTTATTGCAGGTCACATTAAATAACACAAAAATACAGTATAATGTATCTTCTAAAAAGGCCAATGATATACTCCACTATTAGATTCTGAAGCTACAATTGCAAACTGAGCAACAGCAAAAGATATTTTAGGATCTTTATCTGCCTAAAGAAGCTGGGTGTGGAATGTTTCTTTCCATCCGGGAAATAACCTAAAAATTAAACATTAATTTATTATGAATATTTTGGTAAAAATTACAATAAAGTAAAACATAATTTGATGCAATTCAGTACTTCTGTCTTCACACTGGAAAGAGTTTCAGCAAAAATCCCAATTTTGTAATGTAACTTCTATGTGATGTTTTCAGGAAGAGTAATAGTTATCTGTGGGAAGAAGATGTGTCAAGTCTTGAGATTAAAAGTGACATTTTAGTCAGTAGGACACTCATAACCACATCCTTGTTCTGGAATTTTATGAGCCATGACTCCAGATGTATGACAATATTGCCACATATTTCACCCCTAGGAATAATTTTCTTAGCATGCTGGTTTGGTCTCTCTCTCTCTCGCACATTTATTATAAATGATGCCTGAATTTAGATGTGCCAATATCTTACTATTGGGAAGTTTCAATAACTCTGGTATGTATTGAGCATCTAGGGAAAAGAAAATAATTCCTGCTTAAATCCTTCAGGAATTCACAGTAATCTGGATAGTGTGAGGTATGTTGTTCCTCTGAGTATTTTCAATACAGAGCCCAAACACCTAAAACAGGAAAACTGCTCTATTTTGTATCCCTCAAAAGCCCAAGTTATTTTTCAAAAGCCTCTCACAAAACACATGACTTTTGTATTCTCATGTTAACATGTAATAAGAAATAGGCTAGTGGTCTTGTAAATATTGAAGACTACTGATGCCTATAACAATATTATAGTACATCTGCTGTAATTTAGATAATAGCTTATTTACCAGTTAGGAAGGCCAAAATGCATACTTTGGTAATCCCGTTACTTGTCAACACCGCAACAGAGAAGGGCTACTGTTTTTTTTCATCTGTAGGGAACTGTAAGAGGTATCATACCAAAGTACACATGGATTTTTTTTAAAAAAAAGATGATTATGGTACAGAGAGATAAAAGGATGATATTTGTAGAATATAGAATTAATGTCAGATTTTATGACATTAATTTCTATATGCACATTCTTTTGATCCCAGGGATAATATCGATTTTGGGAATTTAAGTCAAGAAGTGCAGTGAGCACTGAGCTTTGGACATACTTCCAAGTCAATGGCAGTCCATATTTCTTTTGTGTATATCAGCCTTTTTGGGTGGTGAGTTAGCTTTCCAACAGTATACACTGGATTAATTTTCTTTGAATTAATCGTATATAGTTGAGAAAAAAAACAAGTTTCTCTTATGTATGAATTGTCAGCTTACTCTATTTGGAGGCCCTAGAAGGATTGGGGATTGCAGTCTTAGCAATATCAAATTGGCAAACCATTTTTGGATATCACAAGGCAATACAAACAGAAGTAAAGAAGCTCTCTGAGAAACTCCACCTTTGATGTATTGGGCACTGGTAACTTCCTTGTCAACAGTGTTGATGTCCTTATTGAGCTATAACAAATGCAAAGTTGAAACTTTTTTTCTTGAAGTTCTGGTTCTTTCAGAAAATAGAGTCTACTATTTTACATGCACATGGGATATTAGTGATTATTCCAAATATTAACATATTCTGCAAGGACCACTGAAGGATTAGCTGGCTCTTATGGAAGGTTGTGATGACTTAAAGTGATTTTACACAGGGGCAGGTTTGAAACCTACAGTTTATGCAAATAGGTCCCATCCTTGCTGTCATTTGACCAGCATCCCCAAACAGCTTTTAAAGTTTGCGGGCTCAGGGCCAAGCAATCCCACAAAGATTGGTTTTAAATGATCTCCATTTGGCATCCATAATATTTAAATTGGCCCTCTGACAGTTTAAAAAGTCTCTTGAAGAATGAATTTTAATACCCAGGATTAATGTTCTTAGGTTTCTGCTCTTTATTTTTCTGTTTATAGTTTATGACCTAATTCTGTTTTGCATTGCTTTGGGGTTTCATTAAAATCTTTGCACTCCTTTAGTTATTGCAAAGGCTTATATTGCTGTTGCTGTTGAGAATACTATTGCGTGACAGCAGTGGTTTTTATGGGTTTACGATTATTATTTTTTCCTGAATGTTGATGGGTGAGGAAGATGCTCTGTAAATCAGTATCGAATGAGATTGCTCTGTTATCTGGAATTTCTAGCACATATTGTGCCTAAGGGATTTCTGCTTGGGTTTAAATGCCAACACAACTCAAGTGCTGCATCTGAGTTAAAGACTTGATGCCTGTTAGGATACAATATGTAAGGGCAAACAAGGATAACAGCCACATGGTAGACATATCATCATACCAGTAGCTAAGGATAATCATTTGATGGCTGGAGGAAAGGAAGTGGGATGAACTGTATATATCTCTTGTCTTGGATAAAGAAGGTGAATAAGGGCTGCCATTATTACCTTTGGGCTGTTGGTCTGAGCTCAGTAACAATAGCCAGCCAATCAAACAATCTGAAGTCAGTCCATGACTCAGAAGTAGCCAAACAAACAATATCCACACTAATTTGCTATCAGCGTTCCAGAAACCCCTCTCCCAACAAACGGACTCCAAGCAATCATCCTTCAAAGATCCAATTTATTAGAGAAGAGATACTGGCACATCTGGAAAAACTTGAATCTAAAAGTTTGAAGTTTTCCCTAGCAATAGAAACCCCCCCAATTCCAACCCATCTCAGCCAGGGGTGAAATCAGTGGTGAAATCTAATTTTTTTTACTACCGGTTCTGTGGGCGTGGCTTGGTGGGCGTGATGTGGCTTGGTGGGC
>JANHFK010000545.1:93455-106415 GCA_036250565.1 Sibynophis collaris
TCTTCTCTTCTCTTCTCTTCTCTTCTCTTCCCTTCCCTTCCCTTCCCTTCCCTTCCCTTCCCTTCCCTTCCATTCCATTCCATTCTATTCTATTCATCTAATCTAATTTTGTATGCCCTATACAGTATTTTTCATATTGGGAAAGATCAATATGCTATCTATCAGGAATCTCCCTGCTAATATTCAGAATGAAAAATCAATTCTGACATATACGTAATACTTCACTGTCCACTTTATGGACAGTGGCATATGGTATTAATTGCACCCATCATCAGATCTTTCACTTGTTTGCAGATTGTTTGTATGGCCATGCTGCTTAGCAATCAAGCTGTCAATATCTCTAAGACAGTAGTAAAATATTTGTCCTTGACTCTTAGAAGTGCTTTATAAACTACTGTCTGGATATTTGTATATTTCCTGAATTTTGTGAAGTGTTGTTTGCTCAGTAAACACACCTACTTATCTAGCTGCTGTTTGAAGTCACGACAATGCTGAATAAGGAGTCTTACAGTTAGTCCTCAAAGTTGTGCCTATCGCAACATCCCCACAGTCACATGTTCACCTGGCAACTGGCATGCAGTTACTATATGAGCAGCCTGCGATCTTGTGATCATGATTTTTGACCCTCAGTGCTGGCTTCCAACAAGTAATGACAGTGGGAAAGCCAGTAGGAAATCGCAAATCATGATCACATAACTTTGGGCTTGACTTCCCCTGATTTGCTTAATGACTGCAACCAGAATTGTGCAGTCAAATGATTTTTCACTTTAGGACCATGTCATTTTTGGATGGCGTTCCAGTCATTATGGTCATTACTGGGCATCACCTGTACTATTTAGGAAGTTGATATACTGGATGTGACAAAAGTTAGACCCCATAGAAAGTTTGTTATTAAACTGAACGTTAAATGTTCCAATTGGTTGCCATTTTCTTCCTTACTCATTTGGCACATGATTCAGTCAGAATAGAGCTGGAAGGGACCTTGGAGGTCTTCTAGTCCAACCCTCTGCTGGAGACCCTGCATCATTTCAGACAGGTCTTTTCTTAAGATGCTCAAAATGACCTTTGAGCCTTTCTCAATACATTCCTTTATTGTCCCTGGAAAAAGCATTAATGAGACATACTGTGATAAGTCTTTGAGGCCTGATATTTAGTATACCCCGTATATATTTTAAGAGGCTTCTTATTTTTGCTCTTTTACTTTAAATAAATTTATGCACTATTAAATAACTTTCTTTGACAGGGATATTCCAGACTTTTATTGAGCAATTAATTACCTGCTGGGAAAGGTAGATTTAATTTTCTACATTTTCAAACTATCATGGGGCATTTAAATGTTAATTGTAACATGCCTGTCCAGGTGCTCAAAAGCCTGCTGTTTGATTTTCTGTTTGAAGGCCTTGCTTAGTATGGATGTCCAGATGACAAATCTTTAGTTCCCTGACTCTTCTCTTTTCTGTTTTTGAAGATGGACGTCTTTGCTCTTTTTTTCAATCTTCTGGGGTTGTGCCAGGCTTCCAAGACTTGATTTCTGAAGAGTAATGTTGTGACCTTCATTATTTATCCATTTATTAATTTTTCAAATTTGTAAAGCTGCCTATAACCCTAGACCGGGGATGTCAAACTCAAGGCCCTTGAGTCAATTCCAGCCCATGGAGTGCTTAGTTTTGATCCGCGGAGCCACCCTGGAAACAGCGAAGGACCGGTCCACGGTGCCTCTGCCTGTGAAAACGGAGCTTGCAAGGGGCATATGCAGCCCTCTCAAGCTCTGTTTTCGCTGGTGGAGAGTTGCAGGAGGCTGTTGCAGCCAAAAATGGAGCTTGGGATCCCATTTCACTGGCAGAGCACTTGGGCCGCCACAAGTGCCCCTGACATGAGTGATGTTGAGGTGGCCACACCCACCCCAGCCCCCCCGAGGTCAAACCCAACCCTGAGTCGGCCCTCAATAAAATTGAGTTTGACCATCCTGCTCTAGACTGTACCTTAGTGCTAGATGTTACCTAGTTTGGGTAAAGAAACATCTGCAAGAAAACAACCAAGCTCAGAGAGCATTAAGGATCCTTCATTTCAGTCCTGAGCTACATATATGCTCCTTTACAGAGTACTAGTTCAGAAGCTCCGCCTTATCTTCATTGTCCATCAACCCCCTTGTCCATTTTCTCTTACAGAGGATCTACTTCAGTTGTCTTTCTCTTCTTTCCAAAGAATTATTTCACTAGTTTTGGTTACTACTCAAACAGCTTGAGCTTTTTCTCAGGTTTAGGCTTTCAGGCATCGTTCCCACAATTTCTGGAGACTGCCTTCTACTCTTTTGTTGAAGGTTCCTCTCTCCATTATTTCATAACGTATACTTTCACAACTTACGTTGGACTGTACCATTGACTGAAACCAGGACTTCTTAGTCTTTGATCCTATACAGCGGTGGGTTCCACTTACCTTCGCTACCAGTTCCCAACGGGAAAGCGCGCTCGCACACAGCGCTTCTGTGCATTCGCAAAGCGTCTGTGATGATGTCCGGGCAGGTGGGCGGAGTCTTGCACCACCTCCGCTATTGGTTCGCAGGATCCAGTGTGAACCGGTAGAAACCCACCACTGATCCTATAGATCTGTTGGCGATATTGGTGAAAGAGCCCTTCTCAGAAAAATGCATAAAATAAAAGCTATATTTATATTGTATTAGAAAGCCAATTATTCTCAAAACAGTTATCGCAATATTTAAAATTAGCAAATTTGTGTTATAGTAATATATGGGTAGTCCTTGACTTATGACCATTTGTTTTAAGGACTGTTGGAAGTTATGATGGCAGAAGAAGTGATTTATGATCCATCCTTGATTAGTTAACTTTGGTATGATACAAATGAAGGAAAAGACAACCAGATGAAAAAAACCAAACCTGACTTCAACCAAACTTTGTAATCTTAATCAAGTAGGAAATGAGGATGTTTTATACAGAGTTGACCTTCATAAGACTTAGCAAGAATGCTTCAGCATTAAACTGGAAAAATATAGACGTAGATATATAGTACTCTCTCTCTAAAAGCCATTTAGCAATGTATCTATGCTCAAGTTATTAATATAAAATAAATACTAAGTTTTATGTGTTGCGCTTAGATGAACAAGCATATTTAAAAAGTGTTTTAAATTGTAAGACCGTTCTCTCCTTCCACACAATAACCTATGAGAACTTTTAATAACAAATAACTTTTACTGTAATGGGTTGATTCATTAACTAACTCTGGGATTTTAATCTGCTTTCGTGTGATTTAGTGCTTTAATAAATATTATATTGATGGAATATTCTTCTCTACTTCTTATTTTTATTACTGAATTCCCTATATTTTATTGATAAGAATGTGAAACTACTGTATGGATATTCTAATACCAATTTACTGCCCATAGTTTGGACGTTAACATACTGATAAATATTTATCACAAAGCACTACAATTCACTTCTCAAATACTAATTTCATATAATGACGAACAGTGATATTACAGAGATGATCAGCCTCAATCCACACACACACACACACACACATTGTAGACAGTTGAATTTTTTTGCTTCCATCAGAAAACTCCATTTTTGCTTTCTAGTAAATTACAGTCCCAAAGGTGCTTTTTCAAGAGGCAACTGGACTTTCTAATTTTTCTTTGAAAACATTTCACTTCTCATCCAAGAAGCTTCTTCAGAGCTGAAGATTGAAATATACTGATCCATGTAAAGAAAAAAGGATCTACCGAGTTAGTGGATTATGTGAATCCATCCTGTTTGGGTTATTCAGTAAACTGTGCAGGAACAAATCATAGTTTTGCACACACTGTGGGAACTTGATTACTTATCGGGCAGGAATTGATCACTAACCAAATTGATTGAACAGTGCATGAGATACATTTCACATTCCTTCTTGTGCACCGTTTGTAATGTGTGTGTCATTTACCAATTCATATTAGCCCCAATTCATTATAATACATTACATCATATAACTTTTTAAATATTATAGAATTAAGTTGGGAATACAACTCTCCTATTTGTTTTCATAGTGTCCTACACCATGTGACTGCTTTGTTAAATGGATAAGCAACCAGTTTATAGTAAATATTCCAAAACAAATTAGCGAGAGGCAAATAGAAACTCTGTTTTACCTCTAATGAGGAAATGTCTGTGTTAACTGTAGTACAAATGTAAATTTCTATTCCATTTGAGTAATTCTTTGGTATTTTAATGAAGTTCTATTCGCTAGTACTTTATATGGCTTACTGTCAGATAATTTGAACACCAAGAAAAACTGCCTTGTATAAATTAGAATTTATTTGCAAATTAATTGGTTAATTAGATTTTAGACATCTCTTGGGGACAAGAAAGAAGCAGATGTTTTGTAAGCTATTCCAATAATTGTGGGAGGGGCTTTTTGTTGTTGTTTTTTAAAATCCAGCCAGGCGTGGATTCATAAAATTCTGGAAACAAAAAAATAATCTTGTTTTCAACTCCAGGAGTATAAAATACAGCATCACTGTGGCATATTAATTTATTCTTTTTCCCCTCCCAAATTTTATTACTCATTTGAGAAGATTACAAAATATAAACAGGGTAGCAGAATAACAAAAGATGAACTAAACAATCCAAGAAATAAAAATAATAAAAAGATATGAATGACATATATTTTTTAAACTTTTATTTTGTATTTTTATTTCTTGGATCGTGCAGTTTTCAGTTGAAATTGAACTGAGACAGAGCACTACCCATGTAGTAAGCATTGGCCAAAGTAAGTCTTGAAGTTTTTCCCATCTGAGAATAGAATAGAATAGAAACTTTATCATCACTTTAAATGTACACTAATCAGCATACATTAAAATGAAATTCTATTGCATTCAGAATTCTCAAAAAATAACCATCATGCATATACTCACATACAGGGTGGATAAAAATCAATGATTTTTTAAAATTTAAATTGGATTTTTTTTTTTTATCTAATTTATTTTAATAAAATGCTTTTGGAGTAAAAATTTATCCAAAGATAGTTTTCTATGTAAGATACATTGATAATTTAGTTTATTCAGCATGAAATGGAGCTTAGTTATGTAGCAATGAGGCTGCATATATTCTGCAATATTGGGACTGTCGGTGAGTCAACAGCGGGTCAGAGGAGAAGCCGCTGTGGGACGGTCATGACGGTTATTCTTTAAAAATTACAATTTAGATCGAGTTGATTTAAATCAAGGCTTTTTACTAGTGATTGAAATCGACCTGATAGAAATCCAATCCACTCTGCTGGTACCCATCTCCTTCTTCTCCTGGCAATGGTGCTAGCTCTAGTGATGGCTCTTCCAAGGGAGGGCATTAAGATGAAGTGAAACAAGCCAGGAAAGAAATATATGATTATGCCCTTGGCTCACAGAAAGGCAAAGAGAGTCTTACAATTAAAGAACGGAGTATGTGGCTTATGCCAAGGGGATCCTCAATTTTGTACAAATCAAAGGTCTTTTTTTCTTTCCCTTTGGGCAACCTGCTACACTCCAAGAAGCAGGCAGTGCAAGGTGGAAAGCAGGTTTTCATTTATTTCAATTGAAATGCAATTAAAGGAACACAAGGTAAACAATACGGATGGTAGTTTATTTTCCTACATTCCGTTACACCAATTAAATATAATTCAACAAAACTTCCTTTAAAAAATATTTCTCTAAATCTTCTCTACAGCTTGCACGCCTGTTTCCTAAACTCCATATCTCCCTACCTCCTTTTACAGATTCCTGCTGATCTTATTTTCTAATAAAAATGTTATTTATTTATTTAATGTAATTTGTTTCAGGCAATTGAAATATACATTAATCTGACCCTCTAATCTCAGAGGTCCAAATTATCCTCTAAAGCAAGCCCAATCTTCTCTTTCTACAAATTAAGTACACTTAAGAGAAATTCTTCCTACTTTGAGGGGGGGGGGGGGGGATGTCCAGTCATACAGATCCAACTCAAAGCTGCAAGACTTTGGCACAGAAGAGTTCAAAAAATCCCTCCAGGCATCTTTCTTGTAGAGTGTCATGCAATAACACAATTTGTTACAAAATGCACCATCTAGTGGCCCAGCAGGCTATTTATTCTTACCTTTGAGGCTACTGAAGAAGGTAAATGACTCTAATCCACCCCCTGAAGTCAAAATAAAGGAAACCAAACTTTTTCAAGACCAATAAATGTATTGCCACATCAGTATCCATGGACTAGAGTCCCTCAAAAATCATGGGAAGTGATGGCTTGACATCTGGGTACTAGGCAACATTCTTGTTTATATATCTATGGAGATTCTCAGTCCTCCAGGTCATGGTTGTCCCAAAGGTGCTTTTTCAAGAGGCAACTGGACTTTCTGGATTTTTCTTTGAAGACGTTTCGCTTCTCATCCAAGAAGCTTCTTCAGCTCTGACTGGATGGTAGAGAATGGAAGGATTTATATTGCATAATGCAGACGACCAGCTGTCTGCAAGGAATATAAATCCTTCCATTCCCCACCAGAGCTGAAGAAGCTTCTTGGATGAGAAGTGAAACATCTTCAAAAGAA
Organism: Sibynophis collaris; assembly: GCA_036250565.1. Lineage (NCBI taxonomy): Eukaryota > Metazoa > Chordata > Lepidosauria > Squamata > Sibynophiidae > Sibynophis > Sibynophis collaris. The sequence goes on from JANHFK010000545.1 coordinate 100,002, forward strand.
AAAAAAACCAGAAAGTCCAGTTGCCTCTTGAAGAAGCACCTTTGGGACAACCATGACCTGGATGACTGAGAATCTCCATAGATTTGGGATGAACACCCTTCAAATGGTGCGGGAGTATGAATGGGTTTCCAGAAAAATTACAGACTACAGGAACCATTTCCACTTCAGTCTGAGACACAGAAACCACAGACTCACCCCTCCACAGCCTGTGCCTGGGTTCAACAGTGAAGGGACCCAGAGCAGAAAACACCCTCCAACTTCTCAATGAAAGAGTAAAACAGATTCATTCCACAATTGAGGTACAGAGCTGAAAGAGCTTCTTGGATGGGAAGCAAAACGTCTTCAAAAGAAAAAGCAGAAAGTCCAGGTGCCTCTTGAAAAAAGCACCTGCGGGACGTTCTTGCTTATATTCGCTTGAATGAGCTAGGACACTCAAAGGATAATGCCTCTCGCTCCATCCCTTCAGGAGTCTGGCAGCACCTTAAAAGGTTAAAAGGCGGAAGGGAATGCGAGCTGCAAGCCATTCACAGATGCACGGAGTGGTGGGTGGCGTTGCCCCAATTTGCCCCCTGCATCATCAGGTCACAACGGATCTCCAGACTCTTATCTCAACCACAGCAACAGAAACGGTGGGGATGGAAAGCACAGCTCAATGGCAGAAGACTCACCACTTCGTGCAGGTGCTCAAATCCAAGCCGATCTGGGCTTTGATGCAACGAGTGGCTGTGCGGATCAGGACCGTGGGGCTCGTAGCTGGGTCAGCACCATCCAGAGAGGGCGACCACTCTCCTCCCAGAAGGACCAGCTCGTCTGCCTTCTTTCCCAGCAGGAACTGAGGAAAGAGAAGGTGGTCAGGAAAAAGACCGACCGGCCCTCTGCTTTAGATTTCCGGGCGCTCCCAGGGAAGCTTTGCAGACAAGAACCGCAAAGAATGCGCTGCTCTGTCGATTAAACCCCGAGAAAGACAAGAGGAGACGTGGAAGTCACTATATTTTTTTTTAGATTAGATTAGATTTTAACTTTATTGTCACTTTGGATGTACACTAATCGGCATATATTAAAGTGAAGTTTCATTGCATTCAGCTCTCAAAGGGGTCCCCACCTCCAATATACACTACATAAACATGACACAATAAATAAATATAAAATTATGCATGTGCCCACATATATTATAGGACACAGAGAAACAACACAGTCTAGTTTGGATGTATACATGTACATGGCGAGAAAAACTAATCTTGCGAGTTTGCCAGACGGACGGCATAAGGAACAAAAAGCTGTTACAGAATTTAGCAGTCCTACAAAATTTAGATATTTTGAAATCTCCTCCCAGAGGGGAGCAACAGAAACAGACCGTGAAGTGGGTGTGTGGGGTCTCTAACAAAGCTTCGATCTCTAAGCAGAGAGCGCTTGTAAGCAATATCCTGAATAACAGGAAGTGAGTTTCCTATGATCTTCTCCGCTGTCCTCACCACTCTCTTTAGAGACTTTCTATTTGCTACCACCAAACCAAACAAGGATGCAGTTTGTTAAAATGCTCTCAATTGTGCCGCTGTAAAAAGTAGCCAGGACAGAAGGAGAAAGATCATCTGATGCACACTGATTTGCACTCTTCCCTAAGGATGACGTCTGAAGAGACCAGGTCCGATTGTTAGTTATCTGCACCCCCAGATACTTAATACTGTTGACCACCTCTGCAGCTGCATTCTTGATACCGAGTGGAGTTTGACTATGCCAGCTCTTTCTAATATCTACAATGACCTCTTTTGTTGTATTAACATTTAGAACCAGGTTACTTTTATTGCACCAGTTCACCAGAGACTTCAAACAACACTTTTCACAAGGATGGTCTAGATATCCACCCGCCCCAATGCAAAATGTGGATCCAGGGGAAAAGGTCGGCCAACAAAAACAATTCTATGTGGAAGACACACCAAGGGGGAAAGGATGCATGTAGGATGTCTGATTCTTCTACATCCCTGCTTGACGGTGAAGCCAAGAGTTGTTTCAGTTGGGGGCTGCACTCTTTTTTTAGACTGAAGGATACACTTCTATGATATCTTAGGGCAGGGGTCGGCAACACTCAAAGAGCCACAAAGGTCCTAATCGGAAGCCCCCATTCAATTCTGCAGCCAACCAGAAGTCCAGTTCCCCCACCATAGAGTCTCCACCTAACGCAGCATCCTTTTTCTTCTGCCGACCGGATGTCCGGTTTCACCACCATAGTCTTCTCCTAGCGCAGCATCCTTTTTCTTCTACCTGTCCTAACGGAAAGCCCTATCAATAGTGGAACAGATCGGCAACAGGGAGCCTTAGCAGAGGGATGAAAGAGCCACATGCGGCTCCAGAGCCACGGGTTGCTGACCCCTGTCCTAGGGTCACACTCCAAAAGTGGGAGTGGTTGGTATTCATATTACCGATTGCTTTTCGGAAAATGTATCTGGAATGAATCCTTTGATGAACTAAGAACTACTGAATTATGGACAGTAATTTCCTTCTCTGGTGAGGAGGCCTTCAATTTATTAGCTTAAGACTTCTTAGCTGCCCAAGATAAAAGACATGATGGTGAAGCCTACAGAACGAAAATTAAACTTAACTTCCAAACAACTCTGGTCCCCATGATTACTCCTTCCTTATTAAACGCCCCATTCGATCAATATAATAATCAACATTTCCAGGCAACCCTGCATTTGGATACAAATGCAACTCATTTACGTTACTTCCAGCCAATGTTGTTTACCTTAATTTGCTTTGTGGGATGTTCAGGGATTTCCCTCTGGTCGCTGGGCTCCTCAATATAAAGCAGACAATTGCGGTAAAATTCCTCAATGCCAGGAGAAGAAAGCAGCAGAACCTACATCGGAGAGGAGTTCCAGAGCAGTGTGAGTGCAGCTGCGATGCATGCAGAAAATTCAAAAAAAATCCACTACCAAAAGTTCTTCAAACAAAAAAAGACGTCAATGCCCGAGAGGCATCACAATTTACAGAGGACGATGGTGGATTTAATTATGACATTAAAAAAAATAAATCGTGGCTTTTGTTTCATCGTAGATTGTTGGTAAAGTAAGGGCCAACAATCAATTATCTGCCTAGCCGAATGAGAATGTCCACATTCTTACTGTTTTAAAGAGGTACTGAAACCGTTTCGTACAAGCCTTTTCCTTGAATGATTCTATTCTCTGATTTTGAGGTTTTTTTTAAAAAAATAGGCCTGCTTTTCAATCTGTGTTTATTTTAACACTTGTTATCTAAAAGCTGTGATTTTAGAGATAAAAGGGAGCGAGGGAGACAGGCGATTAGGAAGTGTGAAAAATAAACAAAAAAGAAAAACATGTCGTATAAACCACCTTTATAAAACAGACAAGATTTTACTAATCCAGGAAGCTTCCATGCACATATAGCTACTATTATCGGTGCTCCCAAAAAGGAATCTGGCAGAATAGTTTGCAAACAACATATAAAGCGCCGACCCATTTATTTCCTTGCTAACTATTGTACTTTGAATATTTTAAAATAAAGACGAAAACAGAAAGGGATGTTAAATGGATTGAAACAAATAAAATGCAAAGGAAGAAGCACTATATATAGCAGGGGCCGTGTTCACCCAACAAATTCAACCACGGGATAAATTGATGTAGCAGAATTTATTGAGAAGAGGAAACGAAGCATTGAGTGAAATGTGCGTCTAATTTCTGCCCAAACAGCCCTGCAGAATTCAGCTCAGCTCAGCCCATTAAAACTCTTTGCACTTCCTCTTTGCCTGCTGTTGAACAGAACGGGATCCCAAAGTGTTCACCTTGGCACTGAATGCGGGATTGGCGTCCTCCGGCTGAGCCTCCTGCCTGGTATCCTCTCCAGTCTGAGACAATTCTTCAGCAGGACTGGCCACTTGGACACGACTAGGGTGCTTCAGAGTCAACGGCTGGCTAAGAGGGAAGGTGTCCAACCAGCAGAGGCGGACATCGTAGAATTCCTTGGGCACCTGGATGCTGCAGTAGCGCCTCAAGATTTCCATGGCATCACAGAAGGGGCTGGCGAGAGACAGAGGCCAAAACAAAGGATCCCCTTTAATAGGACGCCAAGACTCCCCCAGCTTGTCCGATTCAGAGCAGGTGGAAGGTGGAGTTTGCTCATTCATTGGAGCTCTAAATCAACACACTTAAGTCAAGGTTGATTAGGCTGGATGTGTTTGTTCTCCGTATCTAAACCAAACAGTTCCTGAGCATTCACCAAGCGTTTCCCCAACAACAACAACAATTTCTCTCTTTTAGAAGAAACCAAACCAAACATTGGCTGTGTTACTAATTTGAGCTCGGGGCCTAACAGTGAAATACCGTATTTTTCGGAGTATAAGACACACCTAAGTTTTTTGGGAGGAAAATAGAGGGGAAAAAATTCTGTCTACCAGGTATTCATCTGGCTAGCTAGCGCCATTAGTCTGGTCAGCTTCAGCACATTAGTTTGCTGGTTTTGTTGGAGATAAAAAAACAGCTTCTAAAGCAGGCTGAGCTCTTGGAAGATGCTTTACTCGCTAGCACCTCCTTAGGGATAAAAAACCAGCTTCTAAAGCTCAGCTGATCTTCGGAAAGAGAAGCAATGAGAAAAGCAGGCAATGGCTTCAGTTAGGGCTGGAAAAAAAGCTTCGAAAAAGCTACATTCGGAGTATAAGACACACCCAAATTTTCAGTCTCTTTTAGGGGGGAGCAAAATGCGTCTTACACTCCGAAAAATATGATAATGCATTACTCTTATCTTGATCAATGTTGAACTCTCCTCAACTTAAAAGCTCCTCAAAAGTTTTGATCCTGAAGATTCTGGGAGTTGCAGGCTAGCAACTCCTGTCCAGCATTGGAGATATTGGAGGAGAGAGAGAGGGGCGGACAGTGGAGTGGTGGAGTGGCCTAGAAGTGGAGCGCTCACCCTCACAATCAGGAGGCTGTGAGTTTGATCCTAGGTAGAGGAGAGGATATTTCCCTCTTTGGGCACAATGAGAATATATCTGCTGAACAAAGGTCCTCACTGGCGACAGGAAGGGCATCCGGCCATTAAAACGCTCTGCTAGCTCCATTCAGTTGCCCAGACTCCACCCCGCAAGGAATTATGGGGACGTTAAATGATGATGAGAGTGTGGGGCAGACACGTGTCCTGAAATAACTCATGAAAACCATCAAAATCTTTCCATCCCGCCTTTCCGGCCAATCACAAGGCTCCCGTTTGCTCTTACCTATTCACAGTATAGCAAGCCAACTGGACTCGGTATTGGGGTGGCTCGTGCCGAGGCTTCTTTGCCCCCCAGGGCTCATTACCCTTCTGCTTCCTCTTCTTGGAGTCAAAGTCATCCCTAAAAGGGGGAACAACTTGGTCGCATCAGCCAGAGTTACATACTGCCCTGAAATCCTAAGTTTTCCCAGTTTGGTTCTCGGCAAAGACAACCTTTGGTACCACTTGGAAGAGAGAGAGAGAACGTGGATACCCAACTAGTTTGTTCCATGGAAAATAAACTCTCTTCTCTGAGGAAAGCAATCATTACAGGACCTGCAATGACTGCACCCACACAAAAGTGTCATTTTTGGGTCAGAATTTATGCTTTTTCTGGGCTTGAGATTCCCTCCGTGAATGACTTTTCCCCCCGAGACTGGTTTCCTATGGCAGAAGACTTCATTCAGCGTTGACCCAAAGGGAGGCTTTGCCACAGCAGTTTCAAATAATAGGAAAACCAAAGCCCAATCCTGGTGGACCATTCCATGAAGTCTACCTTGGGCAGCGTTCGGGGTTAGCTGTGGCCATCTGTAAAGCCCACAGGGTAGAGATGGAGTTTAACAGGCCCTCCACGATCTTTGGTCTCTCTCCCCACCCCCTTCGTGGGACCCACTCATCTATCCTGCCTGGGCCTCGGTGTAGCAATCGTTGCCGTATGGGGACAAGAAGAAATGTGCAGAAACCCATGTGAAGCAGGGAAAAGCATGGAGAAATCTCGAAAGTACCGTTCAGCTCCTTCTCTAAAGTAGAAAGTGGGTAGAAAGGAACAAAGAAATGCCAGCGAGGAAGAGAAGAGCTTGGGCCACGTGAAACAAGGAACCATGAATATGCTCTGCATATAAAAGATCCAAGGATGGATCCCTTAAAACTTCCATTGAAATGCGTCAGGCAGCAAATTGACAAGGGATCCTGTTAAGAAAAGCAGACCACCCTGCCTCTAGAACAGGGGTGTCAAACTCACTTTGAGGGCCGCATCAAGGGTGCTATTGACCTTGGGGGAGCCAGGGGGGGCATGGCCAGCTCACCGGCATTCGTGTCGGGGGTGCCTGTGGTGGCCCGAGTGCTTTGCCAGTGAAAACAGGCTCCCAGGCTCCGTTTTCAGCTGCCACTCCCTCCTGCAACCCTCTGCCAGTGAAAAGAGAGCTTGGGAGGGCC
>JANHFK010000552.1:0-10079 GCA_036250565.1 Sibynophis collaris
CCGCCCGTTCAGCAGAAGACCCCCAATCCGGGTCTTCTGGACTCCCCAGGAGTCCACCAAGGGGCTGGTAAACGGTCACCGGGACGGAGGAAACGTCCCGAGCAACCGCCGCCTGCCGAGACCGGAAGTCAAGTCCTCAATATTCTGGAAACATTGATTCATATTCATTCCTACTCCAACACTAAAATGAAGTTCTTTGTTATAAAGTTGTTTCCCCAAATTAGAAAGTTTGTTATCTTTCTTCATATGCTCGCTTCATTATACACAACTTGCTTGAAACATTAAACAGACAGATTGTAGCCTGAATATTTAAATATAAGTGTTGGAACACCTGCAAGATGTTCATAGTAGTTTTAGCAGAGGTTAATCCATCTGCATGTAACCAGTGCCCCTTTAGCTTTTAATGAAAAGATCGGTATATGAAATGTAAGAACCACCATCTTCAACAGATTTATAGCCTGCTGTTTCATTGTGAGGACTGGAAGGAATTTATCTCTACATTGCAGATAGATTTGTCAATGGAGTAGTTCAAGAAATAGAAACGTGGTCTTTTAAATATAGTCAGAGTCCTCAATATTCACTTAGTCACAGCCAGCATAGCAATGGTCAGGGTCCCAAAAAGTATCCAGAAATTGTCACCATCATATCCTTGGCTTACTGTACTTTTTGGAGTATAAGACACACCTTTTCCCCCCCTAAAAGAGGGTGAAAATGTTGGTGCGTCTTATACACCAAATACAGCCAGAGGGTTTGGGAGGCCTGCAGAGTGCTCCTGTGGGTTGGGAAGGGCAAAAACGCCCCAATTTTTGTGAAAAACAAGCCAATTTTGGGGCTCCCAAACCCCCCATGCATCACGTTTTTGTCCTCCCCAGTCCCCAGGAGCACTCTGCAGGCCTCCCAAACCCTCTGTTCACCCTGTTTTTGCCTGCAGAGTGCTTCTGGGGGCCAGGGAGGGCAAAAACTTTTTTTTCTTGCTCACCTCTTCAAAATCTTGGTACTTCTTATACACTAGTGCGTCTTATAGTCCAAAAAATATGGTAGTTCTTCCTAGTAACATTTTATAGCATAAATCAATCAACAAAAGGATATTTATTAAGAGAAAATCTCATGCACCTATATTTAATGGTGCAATGTCATCAAACAATTGTTTTAAGTGCAAATGAGACAATCCACAAGAGCCAACCAAAATCTTTTATTAAAAACTTCATAGTTTGTATAGTACAAACTAGTTTAAAGTTATATCAATAACTTTATTGATAATAAATAATGATTGACAATGATCGGTATTAGGTTTTACCAGGTTGAAATATTGTATGTCGTCAGGAATGTCTTTTCAGGCTTTTCTTGGCCAAAAGCTTCACTGCAACATAATTGCTCCTAAATTAGAATGCAATATAGTTCAGTTACTCCAACGACATGAAACACAGCAGAATGCCATTGCAGTCTGCTCACTACTAAGAAAAATAATACTGTCATAGAATCAAGATCTAAACTTTTTTCTTGGTAGTTCACAACAAGGCTTTAATGATGGAAACATAAGACAGTGCTAGGGTTATTTATCAGGAGTTTTTTTTTAAAAACATAGCTTTTTGTGGCTATGCTTTTGGGGATGGTGGTTATTTTTTATTGTTTTTAAGCGTTCATAAAACATCTGAATGAATAATATTGAATAATAAAAACATATTGAATAATGCTTTGTGAACATGTAAATAAGATCTAAATTTTAAAAATGCATGAAATAAATAGTAAGAAGCAATTAAAACTATTTCCAGAAGTTCCACCTCTATATATTTAAATGTGATCTGGGAGTCTCTATGCAGATTCTCGATCATCCAAGTCATGGTTGTCATGGTGCTTTTCAAAAGGATTTTTCAACAGGACTTTCTCAGATTTTTCTTGAAAATATATAGCTTCACATCCTAGAAGCTTTTTCAGTGCTGACTGAATGGTGGGGAATGGAAGGATTTATATTCTTATCTGGTCGGTTATTATCTCTCTGAGATTTATTGAAGCCACTTGGGGTTTATCTGTACCCTCAGAGTGAATCAGAGTGAAAATGGGTGCGGAAACTTCTTGGGACTGCTGAAACGACTATGTTGTAAACAGCAGATAGTTGTTGTTATATCCTTCTGTTGAGAGAGGGCTGTTCAGTTTTAACACAAATGTCCTTTTTTACACCTCTTTCAAATCAATTGTACTTTCTGTCCAGAATGTGGACTTTGCTGTCTTCAAAGGAGTGGCTTTTGTCTTTCAAATGCAGATGGAGTGCTGGATCTTCTCCTGATGGGCTTGTTCTCCTATGTTGTCTATGCATTTCAGATATTCCTGCAATGTATGGAATGACAATGTTGCTTTGATTGTTATTATCTTCTTTGTTTGATTAAAGAAGATGAGCAAATCCTGAAAAAGATCCAATAGGAGCTCCTTCATAACAAAGAATAGTAATAAAAGCATCTTTGGGTGATGAGGGAATGCACATGAATGAATCACATGTAACTACTCCAAAGGAGTCTCCCTTGTCCTCTGGATACAGCCATATGCCATCTTAATATAAATTAAGTTTGAAATAAACAAGGGGCTAAAATAAGATTGCATTTATTCCAAATCCGTTTAGAACATACTCTTACATCAATTCTGAAAGACAGACTTGAATTTTGCCAGACTTTAAACTGACAGAAACATCAGACCTGAGGAACTCTTGCCATGTTGTTTCTTTTGCTGCTCTCCTGTCCTAAGAAACTAGTATTTTGGGTCAGGGTAATGAAATTCAAGATACATTGAAATAACTTTTTTAAAGGGCCAGTGCATTACAAAGGAAAAAAGTTTCCATTCATAATTCTTTATTGTGAAGTATATCTAGAAGATAAATAATGATTCCTAAAAAGCACATCAGTTTTCTGAATAGTCTACCCTTTCTTGAGCAGAGTGAAGCTGTCATTTCTGATTCTACCTGTCATGAGGGAAAAACATTCAACATATAGGAAAAATGAATTTTACATCAATCCTGTTATAACAAAAGAATGGTTTTCAAGATGTTCTGTTATATGTCATCATACAAGGGTTATAGTTAGCATTAACTACAGTCTGATCAACATTTTAAATATTCTAGGGGCTTTTTTATATGACTTGTAGAAGCATCCTTGTAGAAGCATTTTTTTTCTCATGCTGTATGATGGAAATTGAATCTGAAGGCCATATTCTCTCCACTGAACTTATTTTGATCTAAGAAAGCTATGCTGCTTCTACTAAAATAGTGCAGAAAGGTAAATAGCAATAGCACTTAGACTTATATGATGAAGATTCTAGTCTCTTCTTTCTAGCAGGTAGGATAATGATGAGTTCAGGGGGAAATGTGCAATTATATTGCAGTCTATCACAAGCATATCATTATATTTACATTTTCTATTATATGCAATATCAAAACTAAATATGCTTGTATGCAATGGCTATTGACTCTGAAGTGCAGTGTATGGTTACTGCATTGCTACTTTGCTTTTAGTCCAGGATTTAAGCAGTCTACATTTTATATTTTTATATGTATTTTGTTGCCAGAGAAGAGACATTTGTGGAATTTTCTGACTCACATAATGAAGTATCATGGCCTTGATTATTGTTTATTTAACTTGGTGAAAGGATGGCTTCCCTCAAATAACAAAATAGCTTCCACCAAGCCAATCAGTTTAGAAAATGTACAGTGACATAGATATGAAACTGTTTTTTCGAAGTCCGCAAAAGTCCAAATTATTGAAGTGAGAAAGAGTGACTATTCTTTGTTTTTCCAGGAAAGATTCAAAAACTGAACTTGGAATTTTCTGTTTCTCAATCAGTTTCTCTTTGCCAGTTGCTGTCAAGCCCAAATTATTTTAGAATTTTCTTCAGGTTATACAATGATTTGAGATTTTAGTAAGAGAATGCAGCCAACAATAGTTTTACGTCTAATCTGCATTCTAAAATCAAACCTCAGAATAGATTTAATTCAAATGTTCAGAACTAATTTTATTTATTTTATTTATTTTATTAAACTTTTATACCGCCCTTCTCCTTTGGGGGAGACTCAGGGCGGTTCACAGTCAAATTAAAACACATCAATTACAAAAGTATAGGCTATTGTGAATATTCAGGACAAAGCTGCATACTTACTGCCAGATAGTCAGATATGTCAATTTGTGACTTGCTCTTTCATGACAAGAATTTCATGATGAAGCCATAGCCTTGAGAAAACAATATAACTTCTAGGAGTTCACAGCTAAACTTCAGAATGTATCAGGCCAAATATTAAATATCAAATTTGATTAAATAAATAATGTCTGCTAAACTATGATTTTGTGTAGAAGTATGCCTTTTTTCCTGTCTGAGAGACAAACTTAATCGTTTAGTATAGTGGTTATGCTATTGGATTAGGACTGATCTAATCCTGGTTCATCTCCATGCTCAGGGAAGAGAATAATTTAGTAATTTGGATCAATCATACTAGACCAAGTTACTTTGCAATTGTGTTATTTTAATAACACTGGAGAAAGTAACACCCTTTTGTCCACCACAATTGAGTTCAAATAAGAAAAGTGGAAGATAGTTCAAACAAGCAGCAAACACTTGCCTATTCAGTGCTGGGCCAGAAGCTGGACTGAAAAATTAGGGAGGGCAGAGACAACACAAATAAATACCGGTATGTAAATTAAAAATTTAAATTAAGTCAAAATTAAGTTAAGACAATTCTTTCATGTATCAATACAAGACACGTTATATATTATAATAATTATTCTAATATAAATAAATATTATATAAAACATGGATTTGTATTTTGAAGTGTCATCTGCTTCCAATAATTCATGGTTTGAAACTGGCAAATTCTTCCTTGGTTTATGAGACCATTTCAGTTAATGAGACCATAGTCCCTTCTGCTGCCTAAAAAGCTCAAATTGTAAATTGTGATTAACTATTACCCTTTGTAATTTAAAGTCAATTCCAGGACAGGTGAATCTGAGTTTCTAAATAAGGGCCGAGGAAATAGGAGGGTATAGAAATAGTCTTATGGTAGCCCAAGTCTTTAAAAAAGAAATCATATTGTGTTTCTAGAATTCTTTGTCCCACTGAAAAGAGAATTAGCATGGAATCAGATTAGATGTTAGGAAATAGAAATACCGGTACATAAAAAAATACCACAACTGTCCTTCATTGCCCAACATTTAAAGTAAATGATTTTAGATTATTTTGATCTTTGGCTACATGCTAGAATCTCAAAACAATTCAATAGTCTTTTCTTTGCATTGCATTGCAATGCATGAAATGTCTTTATTATGATCTACCAGCATTACAAATAAAAGAAAGATAACAAATTGCTACAGGAAATCTATTCTATTGTTTATCATAAAACAATAAGTCAATTTTTTGTGCAATTGCATGACTCAGTAAAGGTATTTGGTAACATGGAATATTAGTGAAGGTTTAATATCCCTTAAAACAGAGGTCATCAACCTTTCTGGTTCCGCAAACCAGTAGTGGTGGCAACAGCGGCCGCAGTGGGAGAAGAGGGGGTGGTTTTATGTGCAGGCCCACTGTTTGCATGACCTGATTCCCAACAGGCTATGGACTGGAGATTAGGACCCCTGCCTTAAAACATAATATAAAATGTATCTGTATGATCCTCAAATTTGAAAGGACTGGAGTAAGCAATGCATGTGTCTGTATATCATATTGTCATTCCTGCAAGATAGACAAGGCCAAGGACCTAATCGATTAAGATTACTTTTATTGCAATAGATGCAGAGCCAGTGGTTAAGGCCCCAGGCTAGATTGGTGGCTGCATGAAACAACAGAAGCACTCTTAAAATTTGGCAATAAAATTCAGAAACACTGGAGGGTCATGGTGATGATCCCTCTTTTACTATTCATTTGGCTTCCATAAAAGTTAATTAATCTATATATTCAAGAGAAAAGCCAAAACTTTTATACCAATTTGAATACCAACAAGACAGATAACTATCTGTCTGTAGCAGTGGCAACAGCCCAGTAGGATCAACATGATTCTGAGTCATGATATCTAAAAGCCTGATCAAGCCTGGAACATTAACTTCAATGTTCAAATGCAACTTCAAAATTGCATTAAGGCACATTTTGGAGAACCAAACAGAATTCTATGGAAGCTTGATTCTCAGGTTTGTAAATAGGCTAAAATGACACCTTGTAATAGTTGAGAAATTACCTTAGCTTTCAACAATTTAATTGCCAATAGAATGTAATTGCCCTTTACTGTATAAAATTTGCTTACAGCAAACGTATGTCCTTGGGCAGTAGAACTGACAGAATTAACTTGAAATGCTAATCTTTTTAAAGCCTGAAAGTTTATGCCAAAATATTAAAGTACTAGCTTTTTCAGTTCATGAAAGCCAATTATACACTTTATCTTTTATTGGAAAACATTAAAAATTTGGATTTCCCATAATTAATTGTCAATTCTCTTAATGAAAGGATGCCATTTTTTAAAGACTGCTACATAAGGCCAAGAGAGAACAACAGTTGTGAAATAGCTAGCTGTCATTTAATTTGTTAATGATCTTCTATAGGCTAATTAGCATATTAGCCAGGCTATTCCTGTCCTTTTTAGATAGAAAAACAATCATAGTTTATCTTCCCACTTCTCTGGGATCATAGCTATATGGTTAATATATGGAAGCAGAGAGGGCAACATTGGTGTCCAACAATTAGAATTATATTTAATTAGCTTAAATAACCAAGACCATGTCTTAGTTATTCAAAGCACAGAAGAATTTATCATTACTATATCTAATAAAAAAATCTAGATATCTAGGGGTCAAAGCTAAATCGGCATTAGATAAGGGTCAGCAGAAATGGGGGGGGGGACTTAGGTCTTTTGTGACAACTGATGACACATTTAATCCTACCTGCATGTAGGGTTATATGTAGAAGATCTCAGTCTGCTCTTCTACATTTACTAAATTCATTGGTAATGTTTCCACTTTTATAGGTTTCTGGACTACGTAGCTTCAATAAACTGAGACAATTTTTCTTCTGATCAAGTAGGTTTTTTCTTCATGCCTCATATTGTCTTCCTGCTCCTTTAATATTTTATTGGTAAATTGGACTCCAGTAAAGTAATGAAAAACTCTAATAATGTTGTTTTAGCAGCAATGCAAGTTTTGAGTGAAGTCCCCTCAGTTTGAACTGGTCATTGTCCTCCTTTCAAAAGATTTGAGCCAGGCCACAGGAGCATGATGCATTAAATATTTTACTATGGGGTGGGGGAGTACCAGGTGGATTTGAATGTACCTCAAACTTGCAGAAGATTGAAAAGTATATATTTCTTTCCTCAGAGTGAAACCAGCAAGGCAACCCATCTGCAAGGGATCCATTCCATCTAACTCTGTGAAAGCTATCACCACCTGACAATTTAAATAGAACATAACTTGATACTTGATTGAGCCTTGCATAAATTCACAAGTAAAAATTAGAAATTAAGACTGGAACTATATCAAAGTATTTAAGACCATAGAGAAAGTTAAATAATCTATGGCAGATAATTTGTGAGTTGATTAAAATATATATTGCCCATATCATTTCTAACAACTATTTAACATTTCTAAATTAGGCCTAATAATAAGACATATCAACTTTAAGCCAGTTAATATGCATTTTGTATCCTTAAACAACAAACTTAAAGAATCTAACATGAAAATGAAAATTGATAAAAAATTGAAAATCAGATACTGTGCTCTCAAATTGAAATTGTTGTTTTGCAAATATTTTAATCAAAGCAATAAACTTCTTGATATGTCCAATATTACTGCATTCTCTGAAGTTGTTTTTCTTCGAATATACATAGACTTCCTATTTGTGAACTTCTGCCATGATAACGCAAATCATTTCATTGTCTGCTGTAAGCTATTGCATTTCCTATCGTATCTCTAGCATCTGTTTTTATAAGACACAATATCAAATGTTGTTCTAAATGTTAAATCTACCTCACTTAAGAATCTTTTTGAATGTTTTCTTTCAGAATTTCATACCTGTCTGATCTCAAAATACCATCAGGCACTATTTAGCTCCTTGTTCAATGTTCAACTGCATAATAGTTGAATGCTTTGTATTTCATAACATTCAATAAAACAGGCAATTTTTCCATAACAATTGTCTTATTTATATCAACAGAATTGTTCTAGTTTCTCTACATTTAACATTCACCCATCAGTAGCACACTTACCTTACAATAAAGCCATCTGGCTATTCTTTTTTCAGTGGACATGGACAGGAATTGTACCTATCATCCATTTCTATCTTCTTATCTGCTACAGCTGCCAAAGTCTTCCCATTTCATACACATCTATTCCCTCCTGCTGGGGATCTCAACAAGAACCAACAACCTTTCTTTCTTTTTCAGCAGAAGTCAAAAAGGATTATCTTCTTACTAAATACTAATATTGATGCTGATGTTTGTGCTTGCCACAGTACCAGAAAAGAGCCATGTTGTTATTATTAGAAATTATGCAAAATATCATCAGTCACATCTATAACTAAAAAATAGATGAAGTTCAGGCTCAAAATAAGTTTATGAATAATCTATTTATGAACAATGATCCAATATTTTAAATTAAGCAAAGTGAATTACGGTATATCTGAAGCCAACTGAAAAATGTGGATTGTTACAATAAATATTTCCAGACATAGAATAAAGTTATGATTTCTGTTTAAACTATAATTTCCACCATCAATTAAGTCTGTTCATGTCATCAGATCTGTAACCAGAACAAAAATGGCATTTATATTTTACTAGTGTTATATGTTCAATTAAACATCGCTACATCTATTTATATACATGAACATCATTGCACTTATAGGGCATAATCTTGCGTTATTTTTGTGTAAATATTTCTCTAAATTTCACTATAACTGTATGAAAACGGTAGAAAAATGAAATACATTTTTGTTTCAGGATGGTCACAAATTATACTTCATGTTAACTATCAGCCATTCCAAGAAAAAATGACATCTGTTAGTAAATGTTGCATTTTAAAATAAATCAGATGCCAAGCATTTAACCATATCTTTCATAGATCCTGGACTACTAGAGAACTATCAGACAACTGGAAAAGAGCTGATGTGGTTCCCATTTTAAAAAAAAAAACCAGATCCAGGAAACTACAGACCAATTAGTCTCACATCAATATGTCAGAAGATTCTAAAAAAGAAAATCAAGCAACAGATCTGCAAACACCTAGAAGCAAGTGAAGTTATAACCAGTAACCAGTTTTAACCAGACAAACACAGGTTTGCCAAAAACAGATCATGCCAAACAAATCTTATTTCATTCTTTGAGAAAGCAACTAAATTAGTGGACCAGCAAAATGCAGTGGATATAATATACTTGGATTTAGTAAGATGTTTGACAAAGTAGACCACAACCTACTTCATGGTAAGCTAAAAAATGTGGGATAGACAGCATCACTACCAGATGGATTTGTAACTGGCTGACAAACTGCATTCAATGTGTAGTCCTTAATAGAACTACATCTACATGAAGGGAAGCAAGAAGTGGGGTACCATTTTAGGCCCAGAATTCTTCAACATCTTCATAAATTATTTAGATGTGGATATAGAAGGAGAACTAATCAAATTTGCAGACAAGACTAAATTGGCAGGAATAGCCAACACACCAGAAGATAGACTCAAAATCCAGATGGATCTCGACAGACTTGAATACTGGACCCTACCTAACAAAATGAAATTCAATATATAGAAAAGTAAGGTTTTACACTTTGGTAAGAAAAACCAAATGAATAGGTACAGATTATGTGAAACCTGGCTCAAAAGAAGTAACTGTAGGAGGGATCTTGGAGTCCTAGTGGACAATCACTTAAATAAGAGCCAGCAGTGTGTGAAAGCAGCCAAAAAAGTCAATGCAATCCTAGGTTGCATTAACAGAGTGGCAGAATCAAGATCACATCAGGTATTAATACTGTTTAAAAAGCCTTAATAAGATCACATGTAGAATATTGCATTCAGTTTTGGTCACCATATTATAAAAAAAAGGTTTTGAGTGCAGAAAAGAGCAACAAAGATTATTA
>JANHFK010000553.1:0-10290 GCA_036250565.1 Sibynophis collaris
TTCTAGATATGAGGGACTGGCTCAAAGACACCCAAATGGCTTCATGCATAAGGCAGGACTAGAACTCACAGTCTCCTGGTTTGTAGACTAGTGCCTTAACTACTATACCAAACCGGCTTTCACTAAAATACTATTATGTTGGGGTTTTTTTTTAATTTATTTTTCCCTATACATGAGGACTGAACTGAAATCATGAATTCTTTTTTGAAACATTGCATATATTTTCAACCAGGGATGGGTTCCACTTACCTTCGCTACCTGTTTGCAACAGGAGAGCTCATGCATATGTGCAGAGCATCTGTGATGATGTCTGGGTGGGTGAGCGGAGCCTCCGCAAGATCCGGAGCGAACCGGTAGGAACCCACCAGTGTTTTCAACCCATAGGTTTCACCTATTCACCTTCCCAAGAACTTCCTCAGAATAGTCCCTTCTCTTAACAAAACAAAACCAAGCAGGAGAAAAAAAAAGTGTTTTACAATTATATAGTGATTACCATTCTCAGAAAGATATTTTGTTGGCAAATGACCCCGTACCTATGGCTATCTCATTCATTTTGTACATGTCTTGACAACGGAAAGCTTCATTTCTGATACGATCTGCAATCTTTTCTACTCTTAGAAATGCTCTCTGGTACAAAAATCCTTATCATATTTCAAAATTATCATGAAATGTTCAAGCCTTTGGAGCCATTTTTTTTGGTTTAATTTAGACAGAGGAAGAGCAAATGTGCAGTGGTGGTTCTATGCAATCAGTGCAAAATTAATTGAAGTACATTGAAGTATTATCTCCTATGTTTTGAACTAGATTGTACTCCAAAGCAATTCACAACAGCAAAGCAAAGCATAAAGCGAAAGACAAAAGGCTAATGAGCTGATATAGCAAATTAGTTAAAATTGATCAGTAAAGACTGTTTTCTTTCATTGAACTAACCACAAAGTGATAGAATAGTAGTGTCAGGGTTCCGACCAATGCCCTAATAAAATCAGGAGCCTCAAGCCATTGCGAAAAGAAAAATCCAATTGTTTATTAGGAGCGCCATGTCAGCATGACTTTACATTGCCTCTGATCCTGTTGCCCCTCACCCCCAAGGCCTGTCACCAGTCACATTCCCCAACAAAGCAATTTCGTGGGTCGTAGAAGTCACTCCCTCCAGCCATTGTGGGTCTCCGTGGAGATGGCCTTGACTTCGGCCGGCTAGGATGTGTTTTGTTTTGTTGTTGTTAGATACGCAGTCGTGTCCGACCCATGGACAATTTTAAAAAAAATTAAAGTTTTGTTTTGACTGAGGTGTAAATTCCTCGGTGCAGCTGTGAGGCGCGATTTCCTATCCCCCTGCTTATGGCAACTCGGGAGCAGGTCAGGAAAGCTTCGCGACTTGACACATAGGGAATGCCCACCTTAGCACAGCATTGATCTGAAGATATGGCTTTTCATGTGAATTCAACCATAGCCTTTTAGTCATGCCCTTTATTGTTTTTCTCTCACAAACCCAAGAATCAGGGTTGAATACAGCAGCTCAAAAATAACAAATAATAATAGGTAATATTGTCCCCAGGGAAGGATCAGAAGATCCAAGAGTCTGATTAATAAAGTCAGATTTGAGCCTGGATGAAAGAACTATCTGGAATCTTTCAACTTTAGGTGGTGTAGTGCATTTCCTTCAATAGCCGGTACTCCCTATTCATTCTGTTAAGTGGAATTCTGGAGTCTTGACAGCAATATCATTGAGCTTAACATTTACCCAACTATGCCCTCCTGGGAAAACGGGTATAAATAAGCTCCTGGCCAGTTGGCACCCTGGTAGCTCACTGCATCTGGCTTGTCTGTATTTCAGTCAATTTATGTTTATTGCTTTTCTTAATATGCACACATGCATACACAAACACATACACTATGGCAAGGTGTAGAAAAAGGAAAATGAAATAATCCTAAACCACTTGCAATTTTTGATGTTGCATCCTCTTCTTGGACTTGGTTATATTGTTATGCCAGTGCCCACAGGTTGCAGTCATGGTGGCCCCACATTTAATAAATAGTCTGAAAAGCCATTAAAAAACAACTTTGGCAAGTTATATTTTTATTCTCGAGTCCCCATATGTTGAAAAAGGTGGACTCTCAACATTCGGAAACTGGCTGATTCTATTTTCAGTTCACAGACATTGTATTGAAGCTGAGCTGTCCAAGGTATAAAGAAAATCATATATAAAATCACACACTGTTTAATTGAAAATCAAACTTTGACATGTTAAAAAATAAAAAACTTTATGAAAAGAAAAAAGAAAATCATATAGGAAACCTTACTAATACACATAGGCAAATAGGAAGAAATGGAAACATGGGAAGCAAATTCAGTGTGAGTAACTCTTGATCAATGCTTGTAGCCTAGTGATATGATTTTCTAAGCTTGTTTATTATTAAAACACCCTATCAATGTGGAAAGAAGTCCAAATCATTTCTCCTTCTTCATAGGCACAAATATAGGATTTATGTCATGGGGTAAACAATTTTATCTAAGGATATAATAAGAAAGTCCAGTTCAGCAAAATGTTGTATGGTTCTGTGTATTTCATTCTAATGGGCCAGATATACAGAATCATACTATGCATATCTACCTGGAAGTATGTTCAACTACATACCTCCATCAAAATCTACATGGCTGAAAACCTTTGCCTAGTTTATTTTAATTTTACAAATATATTTCTGATAGTATTCCAGAAGGCGAACGTTACTGTTCACTCAGGCATTGGAGTAGGATAAATAAAAGCCCTTGTCTGATGTATTGGATACATTTGGCATATGTTTTGGTGTCCGTTGTCTGGATTTTAATCTTCTTCATTAATTTTATTATATTTTTCTTTACTTGTGTTTTATCTTCTTTTCCCCATGTTGTGAGCTGTCCAGGGTTATGTGGTGCTGAAATTGAACTGAATCAAATAAAACATAGACAGGACTGACAGACATATCTAATTTGACATTTTTGTGTGTAACTAATTTCACTGTCAGGAATTGGAATTCCCCAACAAAGAAACATTCCAGAAAGTGCAAATTACTCAACTCTATATCAAATGATTCTGAATTAAAATTTGTCAGTAGATTTTATCCCCCAGGATTTGTGCAGTTTTTGCCGCTTGGAAAAGGAACTGCAGGAATAAGCAGGACAACAGCTATAGGATACTGCTATTTAAATCACATCTGTACATGCTCCCCATTATATGACCATTGGTGCCGAGATAGTATGGCTGAGAAAACCATGTTCTCAAATACAAAGACAGGATACTGTTCCATTGTTAAGTAAGGAGATTCCTGGCATATACTGGGATTTTTTCCATTTGAGTAGGACACCAATTTTCCTTCATGGCTGACTGGCTCAGAGCCCTTGGAGGTATGCAGAGGATCCTGTATTCCAGCAAAGAACAAAATAAAGATTGTTGAGAGAATTCATCTTATGCGTATTGAAGAGATACCAACGTCTCTAGATTTTGTTTCCCTGAGAAAAAGCTGCCCTTGATTCACATTAGGCCAGTATAGAGGGTAATTGATGGCATTGGCTTCCTAAACTATAACTGCCTTCTCACTTTTAAGTACTGCAAGGCAAGGCAAATAGAAGGAGTTCTGAAATAAAATGAGCCAGAAAATCGTGACAGAACATGCAGGCTACTTGACTTGCATATAGCTTTTGTCAATATGATAGATAAGATGTTCTTTCTAATAGTTCTTAATGGTGTTTTTCTTGATCAGAACTGAATGGCAAGGCTGTAAAGATTTATTTATAGATAAGATAAAGGGAAGAAGAGAGGGGTGTTTTTTTGGTTAAAATATAGATGTTATTATTTTTGGTACATGTTATGTTGGTAAAGGAGTTTTGAGAGGAGATAAAGACAAAATGGTAAGAAATTAATTTGTGAGATTCTACTGGAACGAATTGAAAAAGCTTTTTTTTTAATATGTTGCTATTTCTGATAGCTCTTAATGCAGGTTTTTAAAAAAACTTCTTTTGAACAATTTTAAAGATTTGTTTATCTATAAGAGGTAAGATTGGAAGAAATGTTTTGTTATATTTTTAGATAAAATGATACGTTACTATGTTAAAAGGAAAGGAATATGAAAATGATTTATTTGATTAAGGTTAAACATGTCTGTTGTTATTTATGGTAACTCTTAATTGGTGTTTGCTCACTAAGATTGAAAGATGAGGCTTTATAATTTGTTTAAGATAAGATAAGAGATAGAGAAAGAAGAGATCTTTGATTGAAATGTTAGAGAAGGTGATAAATTACTGAAATGGGTTTTACTTGTCTTGATGAAGGGGGAAGCCATCTTTTTTTCTCTTTTTTCTTACCTATTTTTCCTTACCTTTCCTCCCTTTTGCCCTACACTTTTCAATTTCCCCCTTTTCATATTTTTAATTTGTATTAGTTTTTTATCTTTGCATTTTTGAACTTTAATACAATTTACTATTAAAAAATATATATTATGCATATCAAATTAAGTATGGTGGCAATGCAGCATCTTTCTTCCAAGCCCTTACCTTCAGAAACATTTTGAAAGATCTATATATTAGGTATTTATAATCATATGTGTACTATCATTAACAGCATTAACTCAGATAATGGAAATTGGGCCAATTATGCCTGAAACTCTTTGGATTTTAAAAAAAGATCAAATTGCTCTCTGCCTTTGTGCTCAGACTCAGAGTAACCTGGATGGAGTGCTAGGTTGAAATCTCAATCTCTATGGCTTCCAGGGATCAGTCCAAAGCCGATCACTTGATATCCCATCTCAAGCTTTTCTATCTTGTATCATATGCAGAATGGGGATTACAGTGACCTGATTTCAATTATAAAAGTGAAAGTAAAATCAGTAGGATCAAGTCAGAATGCAATTAGGCATTCATATCCAGAAAAAAAAATAGTTGGGCAAATAATAACATAATCACAGTGTTGTTGATTTCTGCCATGACATCCCCAAGTGTAGAGTGCTTTAATACAACATGTCATTTGGAATTCATAGAATGGAGCTAATGACAGCAAATTCTGTTGTGTGTTATGGGTTTAACTGTGTAAAACTCATAGTTTTAACTTATAAGTAAGTTTAGAATTGGATTTATTCTTAAGTTTAGAATTGGGCTATCTGCCCAATGAATGTAGTAGGAGTTACCTCCATGTGAATATTTCCAGGATAGTGAACATGCAGCAATGTGATGTGTTCATATTTAAATCCAATCATGCCCAGTGGAATTTGACTCTACATTATTTGCTATTAAGCAGGGCACTCCTCTATACACAAAAGTTAATTTGAGAAAGGAGCATTGAGAGCTGAAGGATTTTGCAAATGTAACTAGGAAAGGCAACCCATTAAATTCTGTAAGATTTACTGCCTGGTAAGTACCTTTAGCTATGCACTGCACATCCATGGAGCCTATGCACAATAGGACTGATTAATTTTGAATACAAGGCTTACTGGAGCAAGAAAGCTTAAGTCTATAACCTACTTCCGAAGATATTCCAGGGGATGAACCAGGAACATCTTTAGAACAGGAGAACAGGGCAGGACAAAGAGGGATTTTCAATGGGGAAAAGCTTGGCAAAGCTGGCCCTGGGGCGAGATTGACACACGTATGGGAAAGGCGATTCTGACAACTTGGCACTACCAAGAAGATCTAAGCCAGTATCTACCATCCTTGGTTTAAAAGAAGAAGAAAAAAAAGATTCATTTGCAGGGAGGTTGAGGGAGGGAGGTCTGCAGACAGGGAAATGGAAAACTCTTGTCTAGCTCTGTAGAGATGAATGGTCGGGGGGGGGGATGGGGAGCTCCCTGATATTTGGTGCAGGAGTTTTAAGGGAGAGACTGGAGGAGATTTCCTGCTGCGTTTCATTGATGGTGATGAGGAGGAGGAAGAGGAGACTGGCAGGGATGGAGGCCTGCAGTCAGCGGCCCCTTACTCCGAGGTAGGGTAAGGAATGGCATCTTTCACTGGAGAAACCGCAGTCCGAGTTCACCAGTCTTGCTTCGCTCGCTCGCTCGCTCGCTCCTGATGCTCCTTGGGGTTTGAGTCTGGCTTCTCCTCCCGCCTCTCCCCATTCCGAGGCGGGCTCGGCCAAGTGGCCGGTGGCGCCGTGACGTCACCGAGGACGGCCCTTTATAAGGACGGGCGCGAGAAGCTGCCGCTTCCTCGGCTCAGCAGTCTGGGCGGAGTGGCGTGTCCGCCCCGGGGAAGCGGAAGCCTTCCGGATGGGCAGATGAGCCGGGAGGGGGGCTGCGTCGCGGGCTTCGCCGGAGGGCCAGGGGCATGAGGCAGGGGGCGACATGACCGTGCCGCTGCTGAAGATCGGCGCCGTGCTCAGCACCATGGCCATGGTCACCAACTGGATGTCCCAGACGCTGCCTTCTCTCGTGGGGCTGAATGGCACCATCTCTCAGGCCGGCACCTCCGAGAGAAGCGTGAGTTCTCCTTCTCTTCCCACTCACTCACTCACTCACTCGGAGATAAGGGGATCCAGGCTGTCCCTCTGAGGCGATGGACCTTGCTTCGAGTGGCTCTCTCTCTCTCTGGAGGGGCTGATGATCGCCTGACTTTTTGGCGGGAAGGAGACCCACCCTTGCCCTTTTCCCGCCCTTCGTCTCTAAACTCTCGTCTGCGCCAAAGGAGCGCTGCGAGCGATCCAGAAGTTGCCTCCTTGCCCAACCTCGTCCCGGAAGAGGGGTTGGCTCTCTTTAGCCATCCCGATGAGACGGGGTTCACCCCGCCTGAGTCTGGCACTTGTTTTCTAAGTTGCGTCGCGATGAGTCTTGTTTGGGGACTGCTGGTGGCGGTGGTGAGGGGGACGGGGGGGGACGAGAGAGGCGGCTCGGTTCCGATCGATCGTCAAAGCTTCTTGAGCCTACCTAGGAAAGAAAGAATCTGACTTTTTTTTCTTCTTTTTTTTTCTTCTTTTTTTGGCTTGGCCCTTCCCGGCTTCTGCATAGATGGGTGCGGGTGTAAAAAAAAACCAAAAATGTTGGAAAGACAACTTCATTTGCAGAAGGTTTTCGGTGGGAGAGCGTTGGTAGGAAACCAGGGGTTTAAATCAAGTCCTCCCCCCTCCTTTTTTTTCTGTCCTCCCGTAGGAATTAGGCTAGACTTCAATACCAACCGGGAGAGGGAAATGAGAGTTGGCTGCCCACGGCGGCGGAATCGAGATTTGGGGAGTTTTTTAAGTTGAATTTGGGGTGGGTGGGAATTGCAGAGCGGGGTAACGTTAGTCTTCGACATTGGGAATTTGCGGATTATGACAGATTGGGACTAAGGGGTGTTTCCTCAATTTGGAAATCTCCTGATCGCCGGACCAGAAGCCCTATAATCCTCAACAGGAGGCTAAGGGCTTGGGATCCCTTCTGCTCTCTAGGCGACGCTAAATCGCTTGGAATTATCCAAAATACTTCTGAATGGATGTGTGTGTGTGTGTGTGTGTGTGTGTGTGTGAATGAGTGTGGTGCCCCTGCTGTCCTTCTCTCTTAATTCACAACGGAATTGCTTCTGTATGAACTATCTCATCTGCCCAGAATGTCTCCAATCCAACTGGAGCTCTTATTCTCGACTTCTTTGAGGGTTGTTTTGATCCCGTCACTCTTTCCATCTCTTCTAAAGGCTTAAGGGGTTTGGGGAAGGGAGGGCTATATGTCTTCCTTTTTGTTACGGCCCTCGTTTTTACCCTCTTTTTTTCCTTTGAAACTTTGTTAAATGATTCTTCCTATTATTCTGCTATGCAACCCTTCTGGAATGAAAAGAGGGGTTGTCCCCCACCCCACATCAACCATTCTCCTGACTGTGGCTAGTCCTAGCTGCAGTGGATCACTTCCCTGGGCTCCTCCTAGGCATCTTGCCTTGCTCAAATACTGGCTTCTTTGGGGTTTCCACACTATTCTCCTCTTCTGAAAACCTTAGTGCCAGTCCTTTCCCAATCGCTATGATTTTTTCCCCAGGCCCATTGAGGGGTTCATTTGGACAGATTGCTTTATTTCTTTTCAGCTGGGAGACAGAATGAACAATTCTCTCCTTCCCGTCGTTTTTCTCTCCCCCACCCCTCCTTTAATGCTTGGCGGAGTAGATTTTTCCACCGGTGGAAAACTTTCTCCAATTCTTAAAGGGAGAAATGCTCATCTCTGTAAGTCTGGGTGTATAACGGGAAAGAAAGATTCTGAAATGTAGACTGGTTGTGAGCTCTGCAGAGCATCCTGGAATTGGTGAATTCGTGTGCTTGTGCCTGAGATGTTTTGATTTTTCAATGTTGTTGTGTACAAGGGCAACAAAATCTATTCTTCCACTGTGTTGGATTCATTTGATGTTTTAAACAATATCTACAGCCTTTAAACAGTGTCTCTGGGTATGTTTGTAGAATAAGAATAAGCTTCAAATAGTAGTAGCAAGTCAATAAATGTTTAGAGTAGGAAACGCCCATAAAGCTTTTTGATAAACAGATCAGGTCTGATCCTTTCCCAATTTTGCTTCTGTCTCCATATACCGGTACCCGTCTGTTAGTACCTAAACCCACATGCATATGAAGCAGTTAGAAAAAACCCAGCCAATAAACTCTTGTAAAGGAATCCCCATATCCTTGGTGAGGTTTTAGCTGAGCTGCTGATTTTGAAATTGCTGGAGAGATGGATGGACTGTGATGCATAGGTACCATAAGGGTATTTCCTCAGCATTAAACAGAAAGGAAGCGCAATAGGATTGGAATATTGTTCACCACATAGGAGAGGATCTTTGGAGATAGAATGGAGATGAAGGCTAATGCCGATTCTAAGCGTCTCACCGTGAAGCTTAAGGGCACATTGATTTATATACCCATGTGTTGGAATTACTCTAGTGACTGTAATTTGATAGTACAGCAAGTGATGCAAATTTGTACAGGATAATATAGCTTGCTAGCTCCTTACTCTCTATCAATTCCACAAGTAAAATGAGTGTACATTTTCCATGTCTGGTTAATTATAGGGACATGGGAGAAACAAGCTAAGAAAGATGATGGATGTCAAATGCTCTGCTCTTTTCTATGACATTGATGTCTAGGATTTGATAGGATCAATGCTTGTTAGGGCTGGGAGAAGAAGCTTCCTGATCATAAATAGCAAATACTATAAGCAAAGACAGGTGGGACTGGTAGATATGCAAAGCTATCAGTGTCCCGAAATGGGCAAATCCTAAAATGGAAATGGTCTTTCCATTGCCTGGAGAGAAAGTGAAGGTTAGCAGTGGTGACTGAAAATACGTTTGGAACAAATGAATGAATGGATCTCTGCCAAGAAGCTTCTAGATCATCCTGGAGCCCTGCCGGATGCCACCTATCCATTCCAAAGGAATCCAGCTTTATCAGCTGCAGCAAATCTATCCACTTGAACGCTCATCTCTTATTGCTTTCTTCAGTGTATTCACCTGATGTAGATCAAACTAAGTGTGTCTATTTCACAGTGGGAAAGGCTGAGGTCCCAGTGGAAAGGAAACTGAACATCACAGCTTTCAATCTGAAGTGCTAATTTCTTTCAATTTGGCACAACATTGGTCTTTCCTTATCTCAATCAAGTGCCTTAAGGCATTTTCTCAATTGAGATTTACATTTTCCTTTGCATTTCCTACTGTCTGTAATCTGGATGTAAAGCCAACATGTTCTAGAAAGTGTATGCTTAATTAGAACAAAAAGATTTCTGTCTGCATGTTAGGTGTTCTGAGAGTATTCACATACATGCACATATTTAAAAAGCCAAGAATGTGTGTTTAATGTTACATATGGTAATATTCATCGTGTCCTTGAGTGGCCTCTTAATAGCACTCTCGGTGGACAAAATTAGAACTGGATAAAGGGTATGCCGTGTAAGAAATCACCATAGTTGGATTCCTGTTGGATTTTTTTTTTATCCTGTAGAGGGTTTCCAAATAGCTCACTGCATAAACCAGAAGAATCCCCTGATGCTGTCCAGTTTTCACACAATACTGTGGCTTATTTTTCCACTTGCAATAAATCCTTATACCTTCATATGGGTTAGGAAGACCTCTTACCTAGACCATTTGCCAACTCTCAGGAGAGGAGGCATTCAGATGTATATATATTTTCTTCCTTGCAGTTTAGGAGTTCATGCAATCTGTTAAGAACCAAATTCTACAACTTCCCTGTTTTCTTGAATTGGTGAGGATTTGGGGAAACAAATCAGGGCACAAAGCAAGATAATTTTTATTTTTTATTTTATTAATTTGATTTATATGCCACCCTTCTCCGAAGACTCAGGGCGGCTTACAATGCGCTAAGCAATAGC
>JANHFK010000553.1:44964-54990 GCA_036250565.1 Sibynophis collaris
TACCGGTTCTCCAGAACCTGTCAGAACCTGCTGGATTTCACCCCTGGTGTGGAGGTAGTTTGGAAAGGGAAAATGTTGCTCAGTGGCCTAGGTCAAATTTGAGGTGAAACAACAGTTACAGTACATAATGGAGGGTGAAGTTTCAAGATCGTCCCCTTTCCTAGCTATTCCTGTAGTTGTTTGGGGAGTGAAGTACAGTAGCTTTTCATTTCAATTGGAGAGTTAAACTCTGGTGCATACTGTAGCTATAAAGGCTCTTAATTTTTTGTTCTGCAACACTGTCTATTTTTGTTTTGGTTTCATTCTTGCCTGCAATAAAGTTTCTAATTTTGGTGAGTCATGTCTGAGAATCTTCTGAGTGAGAGATTAAGAATCAGGAGAGTCGTGATTCACTGGTGAGTCTGGTGTGAAGCCTGACTGAAAGAGAATATTTCATTCATTCATTCATTCATTCATTCATTCATTCATTCATTCATTCATTCATGCATGCATATTCAGTTACAAAATATCTGTTTGATATTTTTAGACTGCCCATCTCCCTCAAGATGCAAAGGCAATGAGTGAGATTGCCCCCTACCACCCAATTTACACAATATATTTTGTTGTTGTTGTATGGGGAATGAGTAGACACTTCCAAAGAAAACTGTGGCCTAAATTACCCATTATTTTTATTTTCTAAAAATTTGGGAGCCTAAGTGGGTTTTCGTGACATCCTTGGTAATAAAAATCAAGCCAGCCTTTGCGGCATTTGAGATTTCTGTTTAATTTTTTTTTTAACTGAATATATCATCTGTCATAAGATCAGTTTGGGTTCTGCAATACCTCTGCCAAAATACAATTAATTTAAAAGATATGCTGGTCATCTAATTAGAATGATACTTCTTTACATTGGCTGAGTCTCCACTAGAAATCTAGTGAAGTCCCTATCCTGATGGCTATGTTCTGTTAAAAAAAAAATGGTGGTGATATAATGAATGAGAGAAGAGGATTGTGGCATCCAAAAATCTTTGTATTACCCTCTGTCTGCTGGAATTAAGGAACTTCCACAGTGTGTGAGCAACATTCATAATAACAAAATAGAACGACATGTTTATGGCTGTTTGGTTTCTTTTTTGGCAGGAGGGGAGGCTATAGTTTTTATTGATTTCTTTACATGAAAGACATAAACATGAATGGATGTAAAACAAAGTTAAGAAAAAAGATGAATGAAAAAGTACAGACAAGAAAAATATATTAAAAAGCAGGTTCTGATCTTTTTTCAACAGTTAAACACTTACTTTCTCTTCTTTCTCCTCTCTCCCCATACTCAACCCTTATTAATTAACAAAAGCAAAAATACCCGGTTTATTTTCTAGCAAAAGTCCACAAAGTGTTTGTGTTTCAGAGGACAATTAAAAAGATAAAAACTAAAAGATATATGCAAACTAAGAAAAGAAAAAAATAGAAAGTGCAGAAAAGAAAAAAAATAGAACAATAAAAATGAAAGAAAAAATAAAAATAAAATAAAGAAAAAGGAAATATAAATATGAATGATTCCCCCCTTCATCACAAGTATAAGTATCGTTTTGTGGAAGAAAGACTATGCATTTGTGGAGCACTAGTCGTTGAAGACATTAGACCTATTATTTTTGGCTTCAAACTTTGCTCTGCAGAAGCTGCTGTTTATTTAGATTCTAATTTAAAAGCTAAAAATTACTGGGCACCAGAGGTGGTATTCATCAAGTTCTGACCAGTTCTGGAGAACCGGTAACAGAGATTTTGAGTAGTTTGGAGAACCGGTAAATACCACCTCTGACTGGGATTTTGCAGTAATGTTCCACTGTAGTGGGAAGAGAATTGATATTTTACAGTATCCTTCCCCTGCCATGCCCACCAAGCCATGCCATGCCCACCAAGCCATGTCCACATAATCAGTAGTAAAAAAAATTGAATTCTTCCACTGCTGGGCATCCAGGAGATTTTTTGCATGAAATGAACCTGCATATCACTACTAAGATTGCATTCTTTATTTGAAAGGCCACTTCGAAGAGGACAGAATATTTAGATCAGATTGCGAATTAAATGAGAGTGACTCATGTTCTATTGTTTTCTTTGTATTTACTTGTATATTGATATTAGTTGTTTTTTTAATGTGGTCAGATGACTAAATCAATAAAGTTTTTATTTTATCTATTCTAGCCTATTCACAACAAGTATAAACAATTTTAGTATCTTTACTAATCATCTCTTAAACACAAAAAATGATCTCTTCTTCTCATCTCTTATCTCTTACCTATAAACAAAGCATCAAAGCCTTGTTCAGTCCTAATCAGTAAAAGTCCATAAAGTGGTTACAATCTTACATGAAAGTAATTATTATTTACCCTGATCAAACAAATCTAATTTGTATTATTTTCCTCATAGCCAGTCTTTTGATAAATGTGCCTTTGGACAAAATTAACTCGGTATTGAACTAGTGGTATTGAATGGTTGTTTTGGTTGCATTGTCTTGGTAATTTTCTGATTAACTGGCATTTTAAACTTATGGCTGATGTTTGGACTGCCACTTAAAAAAATACAAGCTAATTGGTTGCCTTTTTCTTATTCTTTTCTCTCAACAAGGACTCCCTTAATTTAGAATTGAGGATTAAGTGGTTTTAATTTATAATAGCATCACTCCTGAGGGGGAGCCACCGAGAGTTGGTTGGGAGATGGGTAGCTGTATAAATGTTTCAAATAAATAACCAATTAAATAAAATATCACCAGATCTAAAGAATTTCCAAACATGAAGAAATGGGGAAACAAAATAGGGGAAGGCCACAAAAACATCTGTTTAAATCTGAGTTTGCTTAAGGCCCATTGAATACAGAATAGGACAATTCACCATGGCCAACTCACCAGGGATAACTCTCCATGGGACAATTTAATAATTCAATTTAATTATTTAAAATAAATTAAACATTATTTTAATTTTTGTCGTTCACATTTCATTTTGTCCTTCCTTTGGCATCCTTTCTTTAATGATCCTGTTCCACTATTTCTTCAATATTAGTATAACTCTTGTCCTGCAGCGAGTTGTCCCACGGCAAGATGCCAGAGCGAGATGGCCGTGGCAAGTTGTCCCATGGTGAGTTGGTTGTGGAGAGTTGGCTGCGGCAAATTGTCATAGACTCCACTGAATAGTAGTAGTGAGTATTCCCTTCTACAATATTTCGTTGCAGAGCTCCTTATAAAATCTAAAACTTGATATCCATGACTTTTGAGTTTATGGAAGTACTAGGACTGTGGCATTGCAAGGAGATTTGGGGGTAAACTGGTAATTTAATTTATATGCCCCTTAGAATGCCAAGACACCTCTGAACAGTTCTATCAAATACAGTAGTCCCCAACGTATGACTGGTTGCTTAGCAAAGCTACGACTGATTTGAAAAAAGGGACTTACAATCTGCATCTGAAGTTCCAATGTTTGGGTCCCCTTCATGATGATCATATGACTGAACTTTACAATTGCATATGTTGTTCAAATGTCAGTTCTACAGACATTTTTTGTTGGAAGGGACCTTGTTGTCCGTTCTACAGAGCATTAGATTTGCCTATCCTTGCCTTCCAGAAAGCCATTAAAACCTGGCTTTTCCTTCAGAATGGAAGATGTGCCCAGTATTTTTGTGCATGTGTTTTACTTGAGAAGTTAACATCATGGTACTGGTAATGTGCTAGAGTCTTAATCTTGCATTTTATTATTTGTCTATTAGCTTGGCAACACAACTGCATTTACAACCATTTGCAGTGTCTTCTGGACACATAACAGTGTTTTGCAACAGTTTTGTCATAAAACTGGCACTTCTAGTTTTTAGCAAAACAGTTCCCATAGTGAACAATTGATTTACTTAGCAACACTTTTTGACCACCATATTCACTTAACAATTAAGCAAAATAGTATGTAAAATTGAGTCAGTCATGTGATGATTGTTACGATATACAGTTGTAATGGACAGACTCCATTATGATCATATGGAATAGAATAACAGAGTTGGAAGGGACCTTGAAGGTCTTCTAGTCCAACCCCTTGCTTAGGCAGGAAACCCTATGCCATTTCAGACAAATGGTTATCCAGTACTTCCAGTGTTGGAGATTTACAACTTCTGGAAGCAATTTGTTCCACTGATTAATTGTTCTAAGGTCTAACTGTCAGGAAATTTCTCCTTAGTTCTAGGTTGCTTCTCTCCTTGATTAGTTTCTACACATTGCTTCTTGTCCTGCTCTCAGGTGCTTTGGAGAATTACCTGTATACGAAGGCTGATTTGACAGTCAGTGGTGATAAACTTCCAGGCTAATTGGCTGTATTCTAATGATTTGGTCTCTTGACATTTGCCAGCAACTATGGCTGGCATCTTCAGGGATGAATATGATCTGCTCTGTAATGCACTTCTTGGCCGTTCATAGGCAGCTGAATAGGAAATGACTGAGCTCTCAAGTTTATAACCAAACTAATTTCTAATTGGACCATGTTGTTGAAATTCCTGAAAACCAGTTTCTGACTGGTTCTTCATCCAGGTGAATTTGCAATTGGTCGAATTTGAATACGTTCCAAAGCCTTCGCGAAAATTATTTTTCTCTTCTTACTTTCTATTTTCTGTAACCAAATGGCTGTGTGCACTGATGTGGAATGTGAATGACAGCTACGTAGCTCAAGACATCTGGCAAAGAACTATTGCATGTGTTCCTATAGCTTACTTAGCTCATCTGTTTCCTGATGGGGTTCTTTGTGGCAACTTCCAAACACCTGAAGATGGTTCCGAACTTAGCTCAGAATCTTTCTGAAACTGGGGGCCACTTTGCACTCATCATACAGC
Organism: Sibynophis collaris; assembly: GCA_036250565.1. Lineage (NCBI taxonomy): Eukaryota > Metazoa > Chordata > Lepidosauria > Squamata > Sibynophiidae > Sibynophis > Sibynophis collaris. Next base: position 49,798 of record JANHFK010000553.1, read on the forward strand.
AGTTCTGTGGTTTCAGATCCTTTCTGAGCATGTTTATCATGAAACCCTAATAAGATACATGATCTCAAAAGTAGGGCAGAGCAGATCTTGGTTTAATAAAGTCTGAACAAATACCCTCCCAAAACTGCTTCACAAAGTAACACATCCTCTTGTTTCTAAAAAGTGATTGCATTCTTCGTGTAGTATGTCTTCTGTGTCCTCTTTTGATGAAAGGGAGCTAGTGAGCCTGATTAAGTATTGTTTAAGAAAAAGGTGGGGGGGAATGCTCTAAACAAGCTTGTTGTTTTTGTAGGGATCCAATATCCAACTCTTATGGATCAGAGCGGATAGTCACCAATGAGTTACAATTGATTGTTTCTTACCTTCGTTCCTTTTTTCTTGTCTTGCCATCCTAACAGCACAGCAGAGACGAGGCAGGATATGATTCTTTCATTCCTAAAAGAGAAGATGATGATATTTTAGTTTTTAAACTTTGAGCCTATCGCTAGATAATTTCCCAGCCAATCTCTAATGTTCCAGTGAGACAAGATGGCATTTCAGCTTTAGAGTTAAGAGAGATTTTTAAAATATATTTCAATATAGCTTCAAGACTAGGAGTTGGAGAGTGCCTGGCTCCCCTTAATAGATGATTACACGCTGGAAATAAGCAGAGGGCATGAGTCTCTGTTGTTTATGCTGGACCCCATTGCCATTGGCCATAATAGCTTTCTGGCATGACCGGTTAAATGTGCGATTTGGAGGAACATTTTAATTTTGGCTTAGTGTACTATTTTAAACTTCATCTTTGCAGTTCACGATTTACAATTTCATATGTTGTTCAAATACAGACAATTGTTGTTCATTCTATAAAGCATTAGATTTGCATATCCTTGCCTTCCAGAAAGCCATTAAAACCTGGCTTTTCCCTCAGGAGGGAAGATGTGCCCAGCATTTGTGTGTATGTGTTTTATTTGAGAAGTTAACATCATGGTACTGGTAATGTGCTAGAGTCTTCATCCTGCATTTTATTATTTGTCTATTAGCTGTCATGGTAGCAAAATATAGGTATCCATACATTTTTCAAATAAATAAATAGGTTGGTTAAATAATGGGTTAGTGAGTCTAGCTAGTATTGATGCATAACCTAGACAAGACAAAAATATGTATGGTCAGATAAAAAGAAATAAAGATCTGTTTCTCTTGAACATTCAGGTCCACAATTCTGGCATTGTTCTGGATTCAGTTGTAAAATTAAATATCCAGGGTTTGGAGGTAGTCAGGGTGGCATTTGCATAGCTAATATTAGTATGCCACTACGCCTTCTTCTGAAAATCTTAGATTTGGCCATAATGACCTCTGTTTTGGCTTAATCTTATTTGGACAATGGATTGTGGACTTGTCTTTTAAAAAATACCAAAACCCTTTGGTTTAGAGTGCTGCTGCCAGTCAATGGAGAGAGAGCTTGTTCTAGAGCAAGGATCTCCAAGCTTGGCAACTTTAAGACTTGTGGACTTCAACTCCCAGAATTCCCCAGCCAGGTTGGCTGAGGAATTCTGGGAGTTGAAGTCCACAAGTCTTAAAGTTGCCAAGTTTGGAGACTCCTATTCTAGAGAGAGTGGGATTGCCTCATCACAAGGGTTCACTGGAGATCAATCTGTCACCTGAAATGGTTCAAAAAGGTAGATTTGACGTGGCTAAGACTAAACTCCCTGAAAGACCATGTTCTCTCATAAGGATCCTATTCTGAATTTTAATTTAGAAGAAGAGGTTTTTCCCTCCCCCTCCAATGCCTCTTCATCTCTGGAAGCACAGAGAGAGCCTTCTCAATGGTTGCTCCCAAGCTCTGGGACACCCTATCAAGAGACACAAAGACACCGCCACAGATTTTTAGCCCTTAAACAGACTTGGAAATTGCTGAAATATGTTTCAGCAGGTGGTGGCTGTTTATTTCATGTTTGAATTGAAGGGAGTTTATAACCAATGGGCTTTTATTTGATTATGCTCCAATTTATTGGTTTGCATTTTATTTTATGGTGATGGGAAAAGTGGAAAGATGGGACAGTAACTTAAGAATGAGTAAATAATGTGCTGCTGCTCTCCTGTGACCATTCTCTGGTAACTGGTATTCATTGTCCTAGTGCTTCTGACTTAGGAGGTTTATGAGCCATAAAACTATTCTGCTCCTTTTAAAATATATTCTACACAAGTAGCCATCACTGCATCACATCATGCCAGCTAATAAATTAATGGCTAGTGAACTTCAGGCTCCTGGACTGAAAATCGCCTCTAAGATGATCTTGTATATTTAATGCTTCAATTGATATTTGAACCAGACTCTGGTCATATTCATATGTACCATATACGCTATACTACATATGCATACGCTAATAGTGGTGGGGAGCAAAATGCTAACTTTTTCCAAAATTTGATTTCACAATACGATTAGCTTTATGTGTCAAAGAATTATATTTGCAAGCCTCTGGTAAATAAAAATAGTAGCAATTATATCAGGACCAAACATCTTCTTTTATGCCTTGCCCTTTAGGGCTTCCTTTCTCAATTTTCAGTTGACTTCACTTGGAAGTATTTGGCATCTCTGTCTGGGGAAGAGGGAAATTGGGCATTAAGCTGAAAGAATTGGACTGATTTTCTCCCCCCTTGTTAAACAAGGAAATGTTACAGAGGAAAAGTGCCCTATTTTAAGGGAACATGGATTAAATAAACCCTGTAAGAGACAAGAAGAGAAAATAAGAGAGTGGGGAATTGCCAGGCTTGTGATAGTGCTGCATCTATAAATGCACCGTGGAGGAAAATTTCTGTCCCTGATTGAACCACTATGATGTTGTTGAATGCTTATAAACATTGCAAGTGTTGAGAGCTGTGTGTGTGTGTGTGTGTGTGTGTGTGTGTGTGTGTTCAGAAAATGGAATAAAACAGAGCAGAATGGAGCAGAACAGAACAAAAGAGAATATTGGAATGGAATGGAATGGAAAGGAACAGAATGGAATATAATATAATATTGGAATGGAATGGAATAGAATAGAATAGAATAGAACATCTGTGGTTCAGTGGTGCCTTCAACCAAGCTTAACAAAAACAGAAGTAGCCACATTCCACCTCAGCAATAGGTATGCAAATTACCAATCTTCAGTGAAGTTCCAGAACCATATTTTACAATGTAATAACTCTCCAAAGTACCTGAGGGCAACACTGGACACATCACTAACCTTCCAGCAATAACTGGGACAAATAGCTATAAAATCGAAAAGCCACAACAATTTACTGAACAGACTGGCTGGAACTGGCTGATGCTAACACCCTACGAACAACAGTCTTGGCTTTGGTTTATCTCATAGCTGGATATTGTGCCATAGCTGGATATTGTGCCAATATTGTGCCATATTGTGCCACACAGGCTTAACAGCATCCACACCCAAATGGTTGATGTTCAACTTTGCCTGACAATATGTATCATCTCTGGTATGTTGTATCCCACTCCTGTACACTGGTTACCAGTACTTAGCAATATCATACTGCCCCACAGACAACAAGCTCTCATTTGGCTATGGTCAAGGATGCTGAACAACAAAGCTCTTTTTAAAAGAATTCACCAGGACAATGCAAAGCCCCTCATAAGATTGCAGTCCCATAGGCCAGCTTGGAAAATAGCTATTTACTTAACATCTACCCAGTTTAAACCTGAGAATACCTGGAGAGAGGAATGATTGAAGGTACTTTCTTGTGAACCATTAGTGATTTCTCTACTAAACCATCTGGTTTTGACCTGCCTTATTTTGCTGGTCAAAATCGAACCGAATTAAGGGTGATGCTGAAAGAGGTGCCCTGTTTATTCATTGTAATGACACCCTACGTCAATCATTTTGACTCTCGGCTGTTTACACGGATAGAATATAATTTAAAACATCCACAATAGATATTAAAAAAATAACAATGCTAATAAATATGGCTTCTCATTTTTACATAAGTGGCACAGAAATTCCTGAGCCAGGGATATTGGATTCAGCCACTACTGACTGACTGTGTTTAATTGGGCAAGCCCGCTACAGTTTATAGGAGCCTTAGGCCAAAATCTCTAAATTCGCGTAGGAATCCCACTGCCATTTAAGCCAACAGTGTCACCTCTGGCAACAGCTCACTGGAGATATTAATAGTGACCTTTATAATATGGTAGCTTTGTAACCCTTAGGACAAGACTTGACCTGTCATGCTAGACATGCAAAATATGTGCTCTGCCTTTGAGCCCTCCCTGCTTAAGATGCAGGCCCAGAAGAACTGGCAGTGAGTGAAGCGAGGAGGAGGCACAGTGTCTCCCAAGAGCCTTAAGCTGCAAATGACAAACGGGAGATCAAACTATGCAGAATGACTGGGGATTCATTTAGGCTTTTCGAAGAGAGAAGAATCTGACATTTTGGCCTCAGCTTTTCGTTTCCTCCATTCCAACTTTTTAAACGTTAATTTTCTAAATGTTTGTGCCATCCGGAGTCACCTTACAGGGGAGATGGGTGACATAAAAATTTAACAAACAAACAAATAAATCGGCTTTAGTACATTTCACCTACTCTGTACACTTGTTACCAAAACCAGAATTTCCATGAGGAGCTCTAGACTTCCTGAGGAATGCCCAAGGACATTGACATATTCTCCACTGAATATCATGCTTTTGTTTCTTACATTGGTACCAGGGTGGTCTAGTTGTTGGTTTTTTTTTAAAATCTATCCTATAATTAGCATGGCATTTTAGTAAGCCAGGCAAGGAACAACAGCAAGAACATCCATTTCCTGCCTCATGAAAGTTGTGGGAGCCCTGACAGTGGAGCCAGCAATCAAGGTAAATGCTGCAGTAGTTTCTACCCTGCTGAGGTCAGAGGTCTACAGGTTATTCCATTTGTTCCTTAAAAACAGGAGTGTATGAAAATGTATTGTGATTCTGTTGTGACATTGTGACTCTTTTGATCTCATAGAAAAGTAACAGTAACAGATTAACAGAGTTGGAAGGGACCTTGTAGGTCATCTAGTCCAACCCGCCGCCCAAGCAGGAGTCCCTACATTTCTGACAGATGGCAGTCCAGTCTCTTCTTGAAAGCCTCCAGTGATGAAGCTCCCACAACTTCTGAAATTGGTTGATTGTTCTCACTGTCAGAAAATGTCTCCTTATTTCCAGGTTGAATCTCTCCTTGTTCAGTTTCCATCCAT
>JANHFK010000554.1:0-15083 GCA_036250565.1 Sibynophis collaris
ACTAATGAGAAATTTCCTGACAGTTAGAACAATTAATCAATGGAACAACTTGCATCCAGAATTTGTGAATACTCCAACACTGTAAATTTTTAAGAGATTGGATAACCATTTGTCTGAAATGGTACAGGGTTTGCCTAAGCAGAGGGTTGGACTAGAAGACCTCCAAGGTTCCTTCCAACTCTGTTATTCTATTCTATTCCAACAATGCTCTCTCTTTTTAAAAAAAAGTGGAAGGAAGGCACCATTCCTACACCTTTGAAAACATGGGTTTGGGGGCCTGGTGATACAATAACAGTGAGAGCTTAATTTAAGTATCCTTATTACCAAGAATAGCCCTAACAAAGTAAAAAAAAATAGTATCTGTATCGCCTCTACTATATATGCTATTCTCATGTTTGTAAAATAATTGAATAAATGCACGGTCTTGTAGAAAGCTTACCTAAATTATCTTCTACTATTTAGTGGGGTTTAAGTTCAAGTAAGTATGCCTGGGAGTGTATCGTTAATTTGTTTCTAATATAGTAATTATTTTTTGGTTTCAAACAGCTTTGTCATGTGATGCACTTTTCTTTTGGATTCCATAATTTAAAATGTAGGCTAGAGGAAGGGCAGCGTTCAAATTGTTCAATACTTCTCTGCAAGCAGGATCTAAATGGCCATTAGGCACATCTTCTGAGCCCTACAGCTAAATTGTTCCAGAGTTTTGATGGTACCAACTTATTTGTAGCTAAGGAAGTTTGAAGGACAGGGAAAATACATGGGACTCGGGTGAACCCTGAGCTGGGATGGCGAGGAACAGAACATTTCTGAAAAAAAAGCAGCAGCATTGTAAATTCTGCCCTTCTTTCATGCCAAAAGGTTTTGTCTCTTTAAGGTGGCTTGTCAAAGGGGCAAAGAATTTTGCAAACAGGCTTCTTCACCTTTCTCCCCTAACTCGAATGGTTAATTAGAAAAAAACCCCGAAGTTTTCCCACTCGACCTAATTTTAATACCTATGCCAAATCTTCCTCCCCCTGCCCACTCTTCTGCTTAGAATGGGGCTTTCCCCCCGCCCCTCTTTATAAATAAAAATAAATAAATATCCCTTCCTCTAGAGGTCTTTAACCGGTTTTTCAAGCCCAGCCTTCGAATAGCAGCAGCGGCGGCGGCGGTAACAGCAGCAGGGCTCTAGAGTGAGTCACTGTTTGGAAATGGAGTGGGCGTGTGTTTGAATGTAAGAGAATGAATGATGTCAGGAAAAGGCTGTGGTAGACAGGGGAGGTGGGGACAAGCAAAGAGCATGAAGCTGGCTGAAAACGGAACAGTGGTTTCAGAAACAGAAAGGGCTTGCTCGCCTGTAGTGCCTGTCTTCCTCTCCTCCTTCCAGGAGCCGCTCTCAGGCCGGGGAAAGCTCTCCAGCTGTTGCACGGCCGGCCTAACGGTCCATACGGCATTCTCCGGAGGCGGGGAGGGAAAGGTGTGCCGACTAGAAGCGACGGGGTGGATGAAAACTGGGAGCGGAAGACAGGGTGGGCAAACTTACTTCTAAGCTGTTTCTCCTTGCGGCTATTAGCCCAGAGATAGGAGTGTCCCTGATTGTAGCCAGAAGGAGCGGCAAGTACTAAAGAGCCTGGAAGCTCTAAAAAGAACTAGTTCATGCTGGGTGTTGGAACGCTTTGAGTTCCTGCTCTGAGATTATTGCCTGAGACTCAGGGGAAAAAAAGAGGTAAGTTCAAGAACTTGATGTGTCAACCAGAGGTTTTAGCTCTGGATAAGGAAAAATGATGCTTTAATTGCTCAGTGTGTTTCCCCTTTAAAGAAAAAGTCAAAGAGCAATTCTTAGGTTATTGGCAGAGAGCAGGTTTAGTAACAGATTTTTCTGCTGTAACATACATATAAGAGGATTTCTAATGAGGCTGACTTTCAAAGAAGTTTTTTTTTTTTACAATTTGCTGTGTAGGTTAAAAATTGTGAAGTACTGTCAAGTATGTTTTCATTAAGGAACTTCCAAAACAGCCAGAAACTTCTTGTTTTGATCTTATTGGTACAAAATATTATAAAAAGTCTCTTATAGGTAGAATTGTTCATTTATTGTGAACTAATTCAGTTCTAAGACATATCTTAACATTCAATTTATTTTCAAGATCTTGGCTAATGAAGAATTTGTATGTTTTAATGGTAAAGGGACAATAGGAAATAGCAATTGTGAGCATTGATTTTTAATTTGTTAAAATATAAGCACTAATAGCAATGTTTGCCATATTCCCATGGTTTTTTATATAATGGACATATTTGGAATATATAATGGTCCTAGAAAATGACCATGTGCCCTTAGAATAAAAACAAACGACTCTATATTTTCATGTTAGAAAAAGAATAATTGAAAACAGCTCGTTGTTAGATTTTTTTTTGTAGATTGACTTGACTTGATAGACACCTGGAAAGCACAGACAATGAGTTTTGATAAATGTTATTTGCCTGAAGTCAACTTTCCAAGTACATGTACTTAGTGTGTATCTGAGAAAGGAACCTGGAGATAATTCATTCTGTAAAAGTCAATAAATGGTACTTTGGAATGGTTGGAGAATTGCAGCCTGTGTGATAAAACCAGCTGTATGAGGAAGAACACTATAAAAAATAGGAACATAGATAAAAGCAAATAGGTTTCCTGTTACGCTGATGTGTGTACCTTGAAGTGTTATCTGGCTATTCTCAGAAAATAGAATTTTAAAAAAATAGCTTAAGACAGTATACTCCTGATGTTTAACTTATATTTAACTTTGGCTGTTACATTCTTTTGCTAACTTCATTTAATTATTTAAAAAATATCTGATAATGCAAATTACGCATGATTGTTGCCTTACTCTGTACTTACTCTGTGGAAGATATAGATGTTCCAGTCTACAATGTTTCTACACTGGTTATATGTTTGTAACAATTAAGTGCAATATTGTTAATGCTTCTAGTCTTTTTTTTAAATTTAATCGTTTAATTACATTATATAAAAATATGGCATTTGCTTTAATTGACATAATACATCAGTTTATAGATTTTCTGAAATTACCCAGTTTGGTTTGTGCAAACATACAATAGATTCAGTAACAATTGTAATGTTTGTCAAAGTATAAATATCTTTAGATTTCATTCTACCATCCTGCAGAAATAAATATATAGCACCCTTTTATGAGCAGAGGCGAAGATATCCAACCCACTATTTTCTAAAATATTTTATAGTAGAAAATTAAAAACTCATCAGTTGAGGAAGTAGGATCCAATTATGTCCTTTTCATCAATAGAAACACTAAAAGATCAAAATACTTTTCCTCATGTCCTCAAATCTTCTGTGGAGGTTTGGGAAATCTGAAGCAGGCCAAGGAAAATGAGAAATTCAGATAGGGAGAAAAATTCCTTCCTTTCTCTTCTTAATGCATTCTGGGTTCTCATTCTTTTTTAGGCCAAAAAAAGAAGCACATTTGATTCACATTTCAAAATGTAAACAAGTCATCTGACGTATATGAAAGGGTAACATGAGAAGAAGCCCATAAAGGTGTAACCACTGAAAGCAATCATAGTTACAAAAATGGATATGTTCCTGGATAAGTGGTTTGAATACAGCAGCCAAGTAGACACTCTAATGCTTTAGTTCTGCCAGCACCAACTGCTCAGAAAGAATGGAAGCATAGTTAGTGATGCCAACTTTACGTAGATTCCCCTTTCCCCCTTAGAAATATATATTCAGGAAAGAGAGAAAGTAGATGAATTACCTAGAGAATAACTCATTAACTATCGCTAGCAGGAAAATGCTGATACATGAAATCAAATCAATTAAGGCTTCATGTGATCGTTTCTGGCATTATGGGATCACTTTCTTGAAAACACAAAAAGTGATTCTAAACTTTACTGTAATTGTTAAGTAGCTAGCACTGTGTTCATTTTGTAAATCACCAGAGATGTATTTGTAGATTGTAAGCCATCACCTGATGGTCGGATTTTAATGTATCAGAGATAAACTTGATAACAATTTATTCATAAACAAGGTATTTATTATGTCTTCCTATTCACTGATAAAATAATCTCAAAGCAGGGAAACAAAAAAATTACAAAAACAACTATTTTATAATTAGAATAAATGTCAAATTGAACTCAACTAGTAATTACATGGACAGATCCACATTTTTTTTTCTTGGCAACAATAAGGATAATTGTTATCATCTTCTGAGATGTTTTTCAGTTTGCCTGCCTTCTTGTATCTTGATGTTCTCCTATTCAAGAACTGCAGGTAGTGTCAATTTACCATAATTTGTTCAGAGATCATTTGAAGTTGTGGCAGAGCTGAAAGGAGTAATGACCAGTCCCCAAAGCAGGGGTGAAATCCTACTGATTTGGGCGAACATGTAGGGATGATTGGCATTGGTTCACCGAACCGGTAGCAATCATCCCTGATGGCCCTGCCCACACCCACCTGGTCGCCTCTTCCAGCTCACTCACTCCTTCCGGCTCGCTCATGGCTTCCGGCTGCTCAGGACTTGGCACCCCTCTGCCCTATATAAGTTCCCTTCGCTATGCAGCCCAGCCTTGCCAGTCACCTTGTCTGATCAGCTCACCAAAGGTAAGCATTCTTACCTGCTCACTCTTCGCCTTGGGTCAGGGGCCGGGCCGGGCCCAGGGACGTGCGATTCCCTAAGGCCCCCAAGCCGTCGCCCACTCACAGCCCACCTCTACCAGGTTGGGGAATGCACCATTCCCTGGCTCTGCCCTAGAGCTACCACTTGCTCGCTGCCCGGCTCGACCAGGTTGGGGAACGCATCATTCCCTGGCTCCAGCATTGCCCCGGAGCCGCCCGCTCACTGCCCACTATCCCTTCACCATGCGACATGTTCTTACTTTCCTCTCATGACTGGCTGCTAGGGAAGGAAAGCCAGGGCTGAGCCGTTGCCACTGGGCTCCCCGCCAGCCCGCATCTTGCCCCCCTTGTGAGTGGGCATGGCAGTGAGTGATGTTGAGTTGGCCACACCCACTGAGTCACAGGACATCCCCCCACCAAGCCATGCCCAAAGAACTGGTAGGGAAAATGTTTAGATTTCATCACTGCCCCAAAGCTATGACCGTTATAGCACTCCTGCAGTCACATGGTCAAAATTCAGGTACTTCAACTCCCTCTACTGGCCTAACTGTCCCCTGTCTATGACCTTTTGGCTCCCTGCACACTGTGGCTCTTGTTGCCCTAGATTATTTTCACTGTCCTCTTGCTCCAACTGCTGATGAGGCATCCCTGCCCTGGTCCTTTGTGAGGCAGCTTGATGGCCACACAAAGCTTACTTTCCCAGGTTGCTTGCAGCAATTTTCTTGTGGGGAAGATGGCCAGCAGCTACCTTGCTAAGAGTCAGGATAGGCATATCTATTCAGCAGTGGGAGAAAGAAGGTGGTGAAAGATGACAGGAGTCTTGGAGTGCAAGGCAGTGAGGGCGACTGAGAGGTAAAGTCGCATGATGTTGTTATGAATTATTATTATGAATATTATTATGAATAATCTAGAGGTACTTCTAGAACCCCATTATGAATAGTGTCTCATGGCTTCAGTGGCAAACAGTACCTTCCTGAGCTCCATTATCCACCAGCTAGTCAGTTCATAAGTAACCTAAAAAGAGATATTATAATGGGAAGAATACTTACAGAAGTCCCGAAAATGAAACTAGTGCAAAATGTATGCATCAATAGCTTGTTCAAGGGACAACTATATCAAGATCTTTATATATTCTAAATCTGAATTGTACTACTAAGTTAAGTTCAACATGTTTGTGGTTGCCTATAAAGATTTACAATGGGACGTGGTAGCTCAGTGGCTAAGATGTTGAGCTTGTCGATCAGAAGGTGGGCAGTTTAAATCCCTAGCGCCGCGTAATGGAGTGAGCTCCCATTACTTGTCCCAGATTCTGCCAACCTAGTAGTTTGAAACCATGTAAAAATGCAAGTAGAAAAATAGAGACCACCTTGGTGGGAAGGTGACAGTGCTGTGTGCGCCTTTGGCGTGGAGTCATGCTGGCCACATGACCACAGAGCGCTGGCTCTTCGGCTTAGAAATGGAGATGAGCACCGCCCCCTACAGTTGGGAACGACTAGCACGCATGTTGCGGGGGAACCTTTAAAGATTTACATTGCTTTCTTTGCTATGCATCTACCCAGATAAGAAGACATATCCTACTAATGGAACAGTTGTTAAATTCTCTGGTTATGATTGGTCATATACCAGAAAACAGTAAAACAATAGCAGAGTAGAAAGGGACCTTGGAGGTCCTTCCAATATTTAATAATAATTCTTAAAATTAAATTATTAATAATCAAATTAATAATTGTTTATTAATATAACATTAATTATTCATTAAATTATTAATAATTAAAACAAATATCAAGGAATGCCAGAACAAGATCCAGTGCTTTACAAGGTATTAGTGAAATACTTTGCAGTTTTTCTAAACATTAACAATATTGAAAAATCTATGTCTCTGTGGAAAGATTATTCACGGCAATGAGGCTACTACCAAAGCCATCTATTTCTGAGCTTCTTTTTGATGTGAATAAATTTTGAAGAATTTTTATAGTTACAACAGATGACTTAACTAATCACAAGTAACCTGGACCTGGTTACAGGTAATCCTCATCTTGCAATCAAAATAGGGACCAGAATTTTCATTGTTAAGTGACAGCTGGTGGTCACTGATGTGGTATTTGTGATGCCATTTTGAATGTTCAGTTGACTTGAGTTTCATGTTTAATGAATAAAAGGTAATAATAATAATAATAGCCTTTATTGTCATTGTACATCATATATACAATGAAATTGGTTCATCATCATCATCAGTGATTAGAATGCAGTACTGGAGGATACTTCTGCAATTTGGCAATTCAAATCTCCCTAGGCTCAAGGTTGACTCAGCCTTCCATCCTTCAGAGGTGGGCAAAATGAGAACCCAGATTGTTGGGGACAATAAGCTAACTCTGTAAACCTCTGAGAGAGGGTTGTAAAAGCACTGTGAAGCAGTATATAAGTTCTATTGCTATCATAATATTTTATCTCCTATAGTGTATTGTCATCATAATATCTCTATATCTCTATCTTTATCTCTATCGTTAGATATCTAGATATATATCTATATATATTACACACACACACATATGTGCTTGCATGATCTCTGTGTATGCCATACGATAAATAAAATAATTTGCAAATCTTTAATTCACTTTAATTCACTAGATTGGAAGTATTCATGAGCTATATTTTATTTTAATTTTTTCCCTTCATACCATTTACCCGAGTGTGTTCTTATGCTCTAATTATATAGTTGCTTAAGTATTATTATTTGACTGTAGGGATACAGATGTCTTAAAATCGGGATACTGACATCTTAAAATCAAACTTTACTTTCTTTAAACTGATTTATGCTTTCAGCTACACTTCAATTTCTTAATTGGCCTCAAGTAGTTTCTTTTATTTTATTGATTTTTTTTGCAGATTATTTATAGAAAAGCTTTCTGGTTTAAGTAGATATGTAGTAAATACAGATATTTGTGAACACTATATAAATGTGGAATACATGACACTTCATTTTAATATGGATACAGTGCTGCTGTATGCTAAGCAGATGCTGGGAGAATGCCTTGGAGGATGACTCTTAACAGAGATGCTGCTGTCTTTAAGATCTCAGCCTGTTAGGAGGATTATTGTACCATGGACGCTACTGTCCCAGATTATTTCAAAAGACATTAAGAATCACAGACAGTACTGTCCCAGCAGATGCTCTGCAATTTATTTAGGAACTGAAACAGGCATTGATAAGAAAGTTTCTGCAAGACAGATAAAGTACTGTTTCCTCAAAGCTGCATCTGTTCAGAAAGCTATTTAACTATATTGTTCATTGCTGTTTAACTGCAAACTGATTCTTAGGCCGGAATCATTTTCAAGCTTACTGCACAATCTTATTGAATTCAGGAAACCTCTGAGTATGTATAAATCAGATGGAAAGCAATTCTATGTTTATTTTTGAGGAACCTGATTTTACAGTTTTGTAGCTCATTTTTTTGCATATGTCTGCCTTTTTACTTCACAGATATTTTCTCAGCTCTAAACCTTTCTCTCTGAATATACAATGCTAACTAATTTCTCTTGGGAAATAAATCAAGAAAATAATTCATGAAAAGACATGGGGAACTCTAGCTTTAAAAGTATGAGCTAGGCCAGTAATGGCTAACCTTTTCTGGACCGAGTGCCCAAAGTGTGCGCGCACTCGTGTGACTGCGTGTGTCCAAACCCCAAAATTCAATGCGTGCATGGCCCCCGTGCATGCACCCCATCCCATGCATGCGCATGTGGCCACCTGCATGCATGCATGGCTTCCTGCATACCCCCTACCCATGCGTGCACCCCCTCGCATGTGCCCCACATATGCGCACACAGCCCCTGCACACGCCCTGCCCACAGCACATACATGTGTGCCCCTGCACATGCCCTTCCCCCCCGCACATGCGTGGCAGAGACCTGAAGACCAGCTGCCCGGCAGGTGGCAGGTGTGCTTATTTATATGCACAGAAAAAGCTTTTGGATCTGACAAAAACAACTTTTTTATTTAAAATAGTAAAAATCAGTGGCTTTGTTTATGATCTACCAAAATTCTTTTGAAATTTTTTTCATCAAGAATTCATAAGTGTGTTCTCAATTTCGCTCTATTATCTTTTTTGCAAGTAGAAAGGTCTAAAGCCAGGAAGTCTTAATTTGAATTACCTACTTTATTCCTTAAAAAGGCAGAGGTTTTGGCAATAAGTAGCGGGAGATTTTGAAAAAGTCAGATGTTTAGGCATAAAGCTGACAAAACCTTGAAGAGAGGCAACATTTATTTATTATTAATTTAATTATTATTAAATTTATTTGCTACCAATCTCGCCATGTGGTTACCCTGGGCAGTTTACAACATTAGAATGTTTAATTATAAAATATGTATATAAAATTATAAAGTATGAAAATATAATAATAGTAAAACAATAAAACATCGAAAATAATGAAAGTATAGCAATATGAATTTAAAAATTGAGGGGTGGCAGCAGTATGCGTGGGGGAGGGGAAGTGAGGTCAGTCTAATAGCCATCTCATGTGGCACTCCTCCATTGAATTCCCAGGCCAACCAGCAGAGTCAGGTCTTCCTGGACTTTTGCTAAAAGGAGCAGCCATAAAAAAAAATTGGAATAGTGTTACCGTATCATCCATGATTTAATGTTTTAGTATATAAATATTTCCTTGTGGAATATTTTGAAGTGGATGATGGCTAGTGACTAACTGATTTGCATTTGGATTGCTTGTTGAATTGAACTCAGCTTTTTGGTTGTAAAATGTAAACGGTGATTGTCTATCTATGGCACAACTTCCATATGGATTACACTTGGACTCTTTCTGATTTCTTCCTGGAAACTTGTACAGTTTCTAAAAACTCTTCATTATGTACCTTCTTGTAGTTTACATGCTGAAATAGTGTTGGAGGTAGGCATGGTGAAAATGGAGATATAGATGCTAGTACTTGGCTTCTGATTAATATTATCCCTTTTTCTAATAAGATTAGTCCCACTAATGCTAGTGTCTATCTGAGTAGGACTCATAGTATGCTTACTGTGTTAGATATGGTGGATTAGTCAATTATTTGGAAGTAGGAGGTCCCACAAATAATCTGACCCTGTGCCATGAATTGCTTGTTCATCTGATAACCAGCATCTTGAATTGTACCAGGTAGACTACTAAAAACCAATGCACCAGGGGTGAAATGCTACCGGTTCTATCCGGCTCATGGGAGCCAGTAGCGCCAGTGGTGGGTGGTTCAGAGAACCGGTAGCGCCGGTGGTGGGAGGGTCCACCTCCCCCAAACCGGGACATCATCACATCCCGTTTTGACTATCTGTGCATGCACAGGTGACAGCGTGCACGTAGATAACAGCACGTGCAAGAGCAAAGCGGCACATGCACATCAGCGAATCGGTAGGATTCACCCCTGCACCCCTGCAGTGCACCTTGTGAAATAGTAGTGTTATATGCGGTGCACTCACAACTACCTATTCTATTGTGTTTTGGACCAATTTCAACTTCCAGGTGGTCTACTAAGTTAGCTCCACATAAAACACTATAACAGTAATATATAATATATAAAATAATGATAAGCAATTAAATTGCAGTTCTCTTTTTTCTGTAAGTCAAATATTAGTTAAAATGTCTAATGTTGTTCATTCAGTCACCTACATTCTAATCAGATTATTGGAATATTATTCTTGAGGGTATAAACATATATGCATTTACTTTGGAATAAATTCACTGAATCTCTTTGGATTTAAAATTATGGGCAGATTCAGTAGAATTGGTTATTAAGGGTAAATTTCTAAAACTGAGTTAAATTAACTGCAAAGAATATAATTAGTGTTATTGGAACTTCAGGCGTGCAGGAAAAGGGATTATTTTAGAGTACACTAAGCATGAAAATCATCCCTGTACATGTACATACACCTATGAGTAGATATAAAACAGAAAAGAGGCAAATGCATATTTATTATGTTCATTTATACCTAGTTTCCCCATAGATAGATTTTATTAAATTTGATGATTGATCAGCATAAACAAAAAAAGGGTACAATAACAAACAATATGATTTTTTTGTACTTTTAGAGCTAAAATTCTTGAATAAAAAACTATATTTTCCCTATAACAATGACTCTGTGAGATAGGTTGAGCTGAGAGAGAACAGCTGGGACAAAATCACTTATTGGGTTTACAAAGGATAAACCTGGACTAGAACTTGTGTCTCTATATTCCTAGTGCAGTATATAACACTATCTTGTATTGAGCTATGTAAATTAATTACCATTTTCTAGAAGTAAAACCTTTTTGAGAAAGTATATTAATAAGATTGTCAAACAGGGTTAGAGAATTGTGAAAACAGTCTAGATACTTGCAGCTGCAAGATTTCAGCCATTATCGTGATTTTTAAATACAATTAAAGCATAACTCAGTGTCTAGAGCATACATATATTTTGTACATAGTCCATCTGTAGCCTAATTCATGGCATTTACAATCAGTGTTAGCAGGGCTGATAGGGGAAAAATGTGAAATGTGGAAACCAAAATTGGCTCCATTTACATGCCATCTTAATTTATAAACCATGGGTTACAGACTATATTGGTTGGGTTCACAGAAGATGTGATACCAAGCAAACCATCTATTTAGATAGATGCAAAGAAACAGTTATAAGCAAAATAACATTTTCAAATGTTTGTTCCTAATGAAAATGAAAGACAGTTTTGGAACTGTGTTGTTTTCTCTGAAGTAATATTTCAATAACTATTAAGCTTTATAGAACATCCTGTTAGCCTGCCTAATCAAATATATGACTTCTTGAAAGGCAATGTGTTTCCTAGGTACTGAGGAAAATCATTGGCAAGAGCCATAATAAATTACTTGGGTCACAATCATTTATTTGAAAATAAAAATAGGATAGTTCTTTGGCACCTTAAAGAAAAACACATTTTCCTGCTGTGTTTTAGAAATACTCTTTTCACCATTCTTGCAAGTTCTCCTTTCTCTGCAGTTATTTGCTACGAAAGCCGTAATAGCAGAAGGGCTATAATGCTTGCTTTAGAAACCAAATGTTGCTGATTCAAGATCCAGCAGAAAATATGATTTTTTAAATTACTAATTTTCACTCCCTGAGCTAGGTATTTTTCCCCTAGCCATATTATTTTTAAATGTCCAAGAGTGCATCATTTTTCCTACTTCAAATGGAAGGATTTCACCTTAGGGAAGTTGTCTCATGGGAGTGTAGTGTATATGCTAGCCTGCATTACAATCTGAATAGCATTTTGAACTGTTGCCAAAGTGTCTCAAACTAATTTAGAGTCAAGCAAACATGAGCATAAGACAGGAATAGTTTAAGGATGCTGTAGACATCCTTAGGTGTGTAGACATGCCATAAAGTTCTAACAGTTGGCTGCCTTGCCGTATTAAAAGCTTGATTTAATATCCAACGTTGGCTATTTGCTACAAAATTTATGAATGAAAATAACAACTTGACACAAAGATTAGTAATTTTGTGAAAATCTGAGTAATTTAAATGGCAATGGCTGCATATCTTGAATTTTGTAAATAGATACATCAGTGGATAGAAATCGATACAAATTTATATTTAAATATATATACATTTTATTCAGGAAAGTTCTTGAAAAGGTTGCAAGTAGCCAAAGTATTGTGTAAGGAAAGAATTTAAAAAATTATTTTGATCCAACAGATTTTACTGAAAAACTTATTTAAAAATAGTATGTTCTTTCCAGGGTTTATTTGCTGCTCCAATTGAAACTGATTCTAAGTAGCCTATATACCCTACTTTCTAAATAAAGTTGACTTGTGGTTTAATATTAAATGTAAATTATGAATGGTATTTTGTTCCAAAATACATAGACAATACTACTAGTAATAATAATTTCATAATAAACCTACGTTATCCCAAATTCAATGTTTATTTATTTAATTTTTTATTAATCAAATTTACATACCTGTTCATCTCATATGAAGTATTGTTTATAGTGATTTTGTAGTGGCTCTTTAGAATTTCAGAAATACTTGTTCAGAAAGTTCAGAACTAAACTTGGGATCCTCTATATAGAAATAATCTGCTTCTTAAATTGAAGCATTTCTATTCTGCAATAAACTGCAGTTTTGAACAGTGACATATAAGGGAAGAGCTGAAACTTGAAAAATTTTATTTTTTCCACTTGGTTTAGTGTTACTATCAAAGATTCAAGGAACAAAGGCTAAAAAGGGGCATAGTTGGTATTGTGAAATATTTTTGGCAAAAATTAAATAGAGCATATTAATAATATAAAATGGTAGGAAATACTTCTTTATTTATAATACTTTTAAAATTGCTAATCAGACTAGGCAACAATAGTTCTACATGAAAAATTCCATACAACTGAATTCTGATGACATCATAATCAATTCCAACTGAATTACCTCAGACCACTCCTGAGTATATGCACCTTAAGGGAACTTGTGAAGCTGGGGCATTAAAAAGAGTCAGTTGTTAGTCACAACAAGCATAGGATTCAGAAAAAAGAGCATCTAATACAA
Source organism: Sibynophis collaris (assembly GCA_036250565.1). Taxonomy (NCBI): domain Eukaryota; kingdom Metazoa; phylum Chordata; class Lepidosauria; order Squamata; family Sibynophiidae; genus Sibynophis; species Sibynophis collaris. The sequence goes on from JANHFK010000554.1 coordinate 13,131, forward strand.
GGTCGGTAGGAAAATGAATGATTTTTCTTAGACAATATTAATTGATATATTTTAATCCCCCGAAATTTTAATAAATTATTTTAGCATATCAGTATAAACTATATATAATCTATAATGTTTTACTATAGTACTTATGGGTTTTTTAAGAATATTTTTTCTTGTCTTTCTGCTTTTCCTATACCCATTATCAGAAAAAATGAGTAGATGGTGGAAATATATCACTTCATTGTTCCAATTATTATTGCTTGTATTCTTTAAAATAATTTTTGTTTTCTTTAAAAATTGGAAAGAAAGCAGCAACTGATGACTTTCAGGTGTTAGTTCTGCCAGAATTGTTAAAGAACATATTGTATATTATTGGACTTTGTCAAACTATGATCATTTCACCTTGTCTCCTCTCCCCCTTTTTAGATTTCTCATTTAAAAAATACTCCCAACAACATTAACTTTTCTGATGTACAAGAACAAATACAACTATCAATTCAATTACAAACGTATAACCTGAATCAGAATTAAACCATGATCCTTCTTGGTCTTCAGTGATATCATAAAAATATAGTCTGAATAGAAAGGCAAGATATAAATAATATTGGAAAGACTGGTTCTAATAATTTTTGTAATATTCAGTCCTTGGAATTGATTGTTAGCAGGTTTGCAATTCTATTTTTAAAAATCCTGTTTGAATCAGCTTCCTTTCTATAGAATAGAAGAAGTAGATAACTTTGGTGCAGATACTGTACATGAATAGGAGTTTTCATACATTTTTTTACAAGCAGGAAAAAGTGCGTTTTGTGGAAGTATCCAGATTTATTCTCAAACCTATTTCTTGGTACTGGGTTAATATTGAGTTCTACGTGTAGCACATTCTTCAGGTTTATTCATATATTTCTTCCTCATATGTCCGTCTACTGCTGTCTGTCTCTCTCTGTTTTACAGATACACACACATCCATATGTACCTATACCCCCCCCCCGATACACACAAAATACACACTACAGTATTTCTTTTGTGTTAAGTAGTGTTATGCAAAGTATAGAATACAAAACAGAAATGTAGTATATATAACAAAATTATTTACTATCCATTTCTGTACTTTTCTGTTCTTATAAATCATCCATGCTTCTACCAAGCACATACACTGCTTCAAAGATTGTATTTTATAATCAGCTGCATCCAGCCTCAATTTTCTCAGTTTTTCGTTTCTGACTATTTATTCTTTTTCATATGTTTATTTTGCAGTTCCGAATTCATTCTCCATGCTATGCTGCAGAGTAGAATTTTATTTATTGAATTTCTTGGCTGCCCATCTTACAAGGCTACTCTAGCATACAACATGCCTGTTCAGATCCAGTATACTGTAGTTGCTTTACTGTATTCAGATAGTTTCTAGTATAGATTTTACTTACATAATTCAGCAAACAGATTGGTTATTTATATCTAATTTATTATCTTTTTCATAATTAATAATTGCTAATACCTAATATTTGAGTATACAAGCGATTTATTTTATTATGGATACTTTTATGTCACTTAATTCAAGTGAATATAAGTGGTTTACTGGTAGTCCTCGACTAATGACCATTCATTCAGAGATCTTTTGAAGCTACAACAGCACTAATAAGATGACTTATGACTGTTCCCCAAAGTTATTGCTGTTGCAGCATCTCCATGATCACATGATCAAAATTTGAGCACTTGGCAGCTCACCTGACTTACAACCACAGAGACCAGACTAAATAGCAATGCAATCTATAAAGTTATAGTATACATTCCAATTAATTCATAAAGTCAAAATAAATAATAGTCCCATATATTTCTTTTGTATCTAACACACCACCCTGAGTCCCAATAGGGAGAAGGGCGGCATAGAAATAAAATTATTATTATTATTATTATTATTTGATGGGAAACACAGCCTATGGGGCCGGTTTAAAGGTCAGCAGCTCGAGTCCT
>JANHFK010000560.1:0-11048 GCA_036250565.1 Sibynophis collaris
GCTGACCCCAGAGTGGGGTGGGAATGGGGATCTTGCAGTATCCTTCCCCTGCCATGCCCACCAAGCCACGTCCATAGAACTGGTAGTAAAAAAAATTAGATTTCACCACTGACATCAAATCATATTAGGAAACAGTCAATATAAATCATAAGGATACCGGCAACAAGGTTACAGTCATATTAATTTAGATGTAAGGAGAAGTGAGATATTCCAAATTGCCGAGTTTCTAGTGTTTGAGAATGAGTGTGTGAAGGAGATTACGAGACTAAGTCTTCCATGCTTATACTACATGAATTGGTTTGGGATGCTGCAACGACAAAAACAGATGTATAGTGACAAAGGGATTTTCCCCATTTGCAAATTAAATAAGTCCTCTCCTGTGATTCCATCTGCTAGTTTTGCTTTGATTTCTTAACTAATAAAGCAGAATATTTGTAGTTCAGGGTTGAAAAGTGGGGTCCTTGTTACTCCCTGGTTGTTTCCTTACAGATCTTTCATTTCCCAAACTAGGTAACATAACCAGTTCTCAGCACTGATGATAATACATAGTTTGGATAATGAAATGTTTGCAAGAAAACAACCAAACTTAATTATTCTTGAGTTTATACTCCCAGTTAAAATTGGTTTTAACTTCTTACAAGATCCCTCCACAGCAACAAGGTATACAGTAAATTAATTTCTGCTCAACGCACCTTCTGGGATAATAAAAAGCTCATCCAGGCATCACCTGGATTAGTGCAGATACCTCAATAATTAATTTTTGAACTTCACCATGCAACTTACTCCCATGCATAGCCCAAAGCTAAGCCCTTCTACCTTGATCTTGCCTCATGTTAAAAGGCTGTTCTTCATTTTAGGGTTTTCCCGAAACTCTGTTACACAGTTCAGCAGTGGCTCTTGTTGCAGCTTGAAATGAGTATGCAATGACAGCCATGGACCGATTAGCATCTTTGTTGACTCTTTGTGTGTGGCTCTCATAGAGTCCCAGGGTTCACCCAGGGACTCAGGGACTCAGGGACCCAGAGAGATGAAACAACCTAAGACAGGGGTGTCAAACTTGAGTTGTCACTTTGTCGTCACTTGACATATTGTGACTTTTTTCCCCTTCACTAAACCAGGGGTGGGCATGGCCAGCATGTGACGCATCCAGCCCATGGACCACGAGTTTGACACCCCTGACATAAGAGATGCCTAGAGGGCCAATGGAAGAAGACAAAGAGCAAAGTCAATGAACACTAGTAAGAGTCTATATTAGGCTGTACCTTGTGATGATAAAAGAAGTGAATCACAATTACCTCTCTGCCCTTTTAACATTTGCAAGTAGTTGACTACTGGCCCTATTTCAAGTAACCAGGTCTCCTGGAAAAGGAGGAACTGGAGGAACCCTTGCAAGGTTGCTGTGAGTAATATTCTCAGCATCTATCACATAAAGTCACTTAGCTTCACTTAGAGTTGGACTCTAGTTGATCAGATCATTTGAAGATGACAGAGGAATGGTCTGAACTCAACCACCAGCAACCCTTTGTGCCTCTTCTCTTGAGTCTCATGACAGCCTACCTGTTTTCTCCCAATTCTACAGCTTTCATATAATTGTTCTGTCTTCACATCCAGCTGCTGGTGCTCCTGTATTACCAGATGAGTTATATAAAGAGCTAGAGAGAGCTGCAATAGGGTGCTGAATGGGTTTGATTCTCCAGACAGGAACCCTTTTACACAATAGGAAACAGAGGATTTTTCTAAGCAAAATACTCACAAGAAATTAAGAAAGTCTCATGCAGTATGATAGGGGAAAACTTGTATTTGAAATTTCAGCTTTATGTAATTTCCTTTTTCAAAATTATGATACTGAACCATGGATTTGTAGGGCAATATAGTGATTCCTTCAACGAAGTGGAAGGTATAACTGAAAAATATATGGTATTTCCTAGAGAATGAGGGAGAGAAGCTTCCCGTAAATACTGTCAAACAGAAGTGCTGAGTTGAAGAGGCTGAATTACTCAGTAAACTTCTAATCCAGAATAATAACCATTAAAAAATCAAGTCTCAAATTGTAATGTGTAAGATGCATGTATAGTGTTCTATGTGTTTGCAGCTTCACTGGTTCATGAGAAACTTCCAGCTTCAAAATCTTTCTAGGGATGGAGTTTATTTGGATGAAAATGGGGTTCCCTTTGCTGACTTTGATATCATGCACTGGAGAATGTTTCCCAACAAGTCCTCTGCTGGGCTGAAAGTTGGGAGTGCAGAAAGAGAGGTCTCCTCCAAAGTCAAGATCTCCATCAATCAAAGTATCATCGTATGGCCAAGATCATTTAACAAGGTAGCTGATGCTTCTTTGGATTTATTCTTCTATTTACCTCCACTTATCAAAACTTCTCTGCTTAAAAATAATTCTCATTTTGACTTTAGGCTTTGCTGATCAGGTAAGATTGCTCTTATAACATATGAAGAATGACTAAAACATAGGAAGAACAGCTGCAGGAACTGGGTATGTCTAGTTTAATGAAAAGAAGGACTAGGGAAGACATGAGAGCAGTCTTCCAATATCCCAGGGGCTGCTACAGAGAAGGAGTCAAGCTATTCTCCAAAGCACCTGAGGGCAGGACAAGAAGCAATGGGTGGAAACTAATCAAGGAGAGAAGCAACTTAGAACTAAGGAGAAATTTCCTGGCAGTTGGAACAATTAATCAGTAGAACAACTTGCCTCCAGAACTTGTGAATGCTCCAAATACTGGAAGTTTTAAAGAAGATGTTGGATAACTATTTGCCTGAAGTAGGGTTTCCTGCCTAATGAGGGGGTTGGACTAGAAGACCTCCAAGGTCCCTTCCAACTCTGTTATTCTGCTCTATTCTTATAGAAATGGCTGGTACATTCTTATAGAAATGGCTGGTATGAAAAAGGGGGGGAATGAGGTTGTAATGTTACTATTTTATACACACACACACACACACACATACTTACAAACAATTCCCACTGAGGACTCAGCTGATCATCAGAGTGAACCAGTTCACTCTCAGCTGATCTTCGGAGCCCAAACTGGTCCGAACTGGCTGAATCCCACCCTTGAATACAGCCCTATGTCAACCTGCAAAACAACTTCATCTAAAGCCATTCTCTCTCATGCTTACTCCTGCTCTATTTCTTCATTGCCATTCACAGTGATGCAGGAGCTTAAGAATGTGGTGCCTCAGCTGATAGTCAAAACATCTAACCAAGGCCATGTCAACAGACACCTGTCGGAGCTCAGTGGGGACCTGTGGCTGAATTGATTGGCCCATGTGACCTAAAAGAAACAGGGGGGGATTCTTTTTATCCCTAATCATGGGGACCCTTTAGAGCTAGCTTCACCTTTCCAAATGCCAATGTGATGTACTCAATAGAAGCCCTCTTGAACCTGAGCAAACAGTTATACTCTTGGCTGCCTTGAGTTCATTACTTGGAATGATGACACCCTATAATCCATATGTTACTTTACTGAACTTTATTTTTATGCTTAGACAGTGCCGCCTTCTAGATGTACAGAACATTGTTCTCCAGGACATGTCAAGCTCATGAGAGAGGGAGCACCTGTTTGCTGCTACGACTGTTCTCTGTGTGTGGAAGGAACATTCTCTATGGAAGAAGGTGGGTGGCTCTGGAAAGTAAAGGAATTCAGGATGCAATCAAAATTCACTCTTGCTTTTCTGGCAAACATTTGTTGCAGGTGTTTTCTTTCATGCTATTAATAGACCTTACTACTAGCTTTTTTTCATAGTGCCATAAAGCAGGAAAAATCAAATTTCTTGAAGGGATCCACAAACAATTCAAGGACTGGGTACAATCAACTAATGATGCATGATGATGTGGCCCTTAAAATGAATAATTAAAGTTGTGGAAATCTCTTGAGCCATTACATTATTAATTGGTTTCAGGAATGAAGCAATAGCAATAGTACTTAAACTTATATACTGCTCCATAGTGCTTTACAGCACTAAGTAGTTTACAGAGTCAGCATATTGCCCCCAACAATCTATCCCCTCATTTTATTGTCTTTGGAAAAATGGAAATGTGTGTCAACCTTGAACCGGTCAGGATCTAAATCATGGCAGTAGGCAGAGTCAGGCTGCAGTACTGCATTATAACCACTGTGCCACCACGGCATCACAAGAAGGCATTCATAAGCTCATTGGTTTTCAGGCTTTAAAAATATTGTCATTATTCCTAATTAATACTGGATCCTATGAATATCTCTGGGTAGAAATATTGAACTATTCCTTGGGCATGTGAGCATTGTCATGATGTGAATCTCCATGGTGGGAACTGGCAATCATTTTTTAACTTGCATTAGATGTGAATTATTGAAATTAATAGAACTTCAGGACCTTTCTTCCACTTGCTAGAGAAATTAAATGAATTGTTAATTAATTAAATACATTCCAAAAGCATTGTTTAAACCAAGATTTCTAGACTTTTGCCGCCTGATCCATTTGGTAGGATTCTAAAGATAATGGTGCACTACACTATCACTGTTTAGGTCTTTTGAAACTACATGTTCCTATACTATACCAGGGCTGTCAAACATCTGGCCAATGGGCCATACTCATGCCCGATTTAGCGAAGGGGGGGAAAGTCCTGATACATCACGTGACGTGGCCATAACAACATGAGTTTGACACTCCTGCACTACACTAACACTGTTTAGGTCTTTTGTAACTGCATGTTCCATAGCAGTTTGTCACTATTACTCATTGTTCACTAATCCTTCATATATGTTTTCTTACAATTTAACCAGGTCTCCACCAATTATAGTAGAAAAGTATTTTGTAATATGTTCTTCTCCTCTCCCAATCTCCTCTCTCGCCCTATTACTTTCAAAAACACTTCATATATATTGTAGTAGAAGTATATTTGAATTACATTTGTCATAATCCCAGAGCTGCAGAAACAGATACATGCTTGCAAATGTTTTTCAGATGCAGCACATTGCAGCAGGTGTCCAGATGACCAGCATTCAAATAAAAAGCGAGATCAGTGTGTCCTCAAAACTATAAGCTTCTTGTCTTACAAAGAAATGTTGGGACTCCTCCTGGCTTCTTTTGCCCTGGCTTTGTCCCTAACCACTGCCTTTATTCTGGGAATCTTCATTAAATACCGACAAACTCCCATAGTCAAAGCCAACAACCGGGACCTCACCTACATTCTCCTGGTTTCCCTCCTCCTTTCCTTCTTGACCTCCCTTCTATTCATCGGTCAGCCCAACAAAATGACCTGTTTTCTTCGACAAGCCACTTTCAGCATTGTTTTTTCTGTTGCTGTGTCCTCTTTGCTGGCCAAGACGATTATGGTGGTGGTGGCTTTCCTAGCTAAAAAGCCAGGGAGCAGGATGAGGAAGTGGCTCGGGAAGAGTCTGGCCAACTTTATGGTATTTTCTTGCTCTTGTGTTCAGGTGGGCATCTGCATCATGTGGCTTGGCATCTCTCCCCCATTCCCAGATTCTGACCTGCATTCCCAACCAGGACAGATCCTTCTACAATGCAACGAAGGCTCAGTTGCCATGTTCTACATCGCCCTTGGCTACATGGGCTTTCTGGCTGCCATTTGTTTCATAGTGGCCTTCTTGGCCCGAAAGCTGCCAGGGACTTTCAATGAAGCCAAGTGGATCACCTTCAGCATGTTAGTCTTCTGCAGTGTTTGGGTCTCCTTTGTCCCCACTTACCTGAGCACCAAAGGGAAATACATGGTAGCTGTGCAGGTTTTCTCCATCCTGGCTTCCAGCTTGGGTTTGCTGGGCTGCATCTTTATCCCCAAATGTTACATTATTATGCTGAGACCTGATCTGAACACAAAGGAGCAACTAATGATGAACATTAAGGAGGGCTCCTAGTTTTATTCTCTACTTTTGTAATTGGGTTTATTTTAAACATAATACAAGATAGCATTGAAGTAAATTCTCACTTTGTGTTCCATGGACTTTCCTTTCCTTTCTTTTGAATTATGAATTATCCTCGCCAATGAAGGATAAACTCCAGTGTAAGCCAATCTTTGCCTCTTTTAAAAATCTGCTGAGCTTGTCTCTACTGGTTTTCCTGCTGAAGCATCAAGGCCTTTGCCCTAGTTGAGACTCAAGAAATGAAACTATGGGACTCTGCATTGGAAATGAATCCTAAAAATTATCCTAATCCTAAAAGAATGTGGCGCAGTGGTTAGAATGCAGTACTTCAGGCTACTTCTGCTGATTACCGGCTACCAGCAGTTTGGCAGTTTGGATCTCACCAGCCCAAGGTTGACTCAGCCTTCCATCTTTCTGAAGTTGGTAAAATGAGGACCTAGATTGTTGGGGGCAATATGCTGCCTCTGTAAACTGCTTAGAGAGGGCCGTAAAGCATTGTGAAGTGATATATATTTATTGAAAGTAAATAAAATATATGTTGATCAGCAAAAAGAATGAAAATGGTTAGTTTAGTGAAGGGAAATATTGATTGGTTGGTTGGTTGATTTGAGTACACTGAGTTTCAGCATTTTAAATATGTTTCAGAGGAAGGGTGGCAGTGTAACTCTGTTAGTTCTTTTAAATATAATTGACTAAACATATTGTCAGAATATTCATGAACTAGAATGGAGACATAGTAACAAGGTCAGTCAATGAATAGCCATAGCAACTGGGTGGGCCAATGGGGACTGTTTTCAAAAATGAAACTAGAAGGAGCCTGGGCAGGGCTCTGTATTAAGCTCTGAGCTCTGAAGCTGCAAACTAGTCTGTCTGCTGAATTGAAACTGAAAACTGTTCTCTCCTCTGCCTGTGTTTGCTTGTAACTCTCTACCATGTTGGAAGAATCTGTTGTTGGTATTGTATGTGTTATTATGTATATAAAGAGAAGTTATTGAATCCTGTTGAATTAGTTACCTCTGTGTGATTTCTGGATGTGATTTTTGCAACAAACTCTAACAACATATAAGGTATAGAAATATTCCCATGCTGGGAAGAACCTAACAATAATTGGTAATGCATTTCAATAAACTGTTTTTTGTTGCCACTATCCAAATGCTTTGGTGCAAGTAAGCTGTTTTCTTACAACAAATGAAACACAGGAAAGCATCCACTGTCGATTGCATTTTAAAGTGCAGGGACCCACACTCAAGAAGCATGCTTATGCACCCCAATTCCCCTTATCTCATGGACATGGCAGGACACATACTGGTTATATTGAGAAGTTTGTGTTAGGTGAACTGAATCTGGGCCAAGAAAGTATTCTTGTAACTATGTCACTCCCAAGTCATATATGGCTCAAAATCAACACTGAATTGCATTCAGAAGCTGCTAATTATGCCAAAGCAGGGCAGCAGCCATTCCTATTCCCTTTCTAATTATTAAAATCATGGCTATTTATTCCACTTTGAAGAAAGCTTATGCAAGTTCCCCAGGACTATGGAGAAAATCTGTTCTTAGGCGAGTGGAAATCGATTAAATCAAGTTCATATAGAGACATGTGAGCCAAAATTTATTATTTCATTAGAACAAAGATTTGCAATGGGAATTCTTTTTCTTTTTGGTGTCTGGCATTCTCAAACTACCTCCTTCTCTTGTTTTATCAGAGATGTTTTCCTCCCTGGTTTTTTGTTCTTGTTGTTGTTTAAACAGAAAAACAGAGTAACAGAATTAGAAAATACCTTGGAGGTCTTCTAGTCCACCCTCTCTGTTCAAGCAGGATACCCTATATCATTTTGGACAAATGATTCATCTGAAGGGACAGAAATTTTAACCAGAATGGTTTGTATTCACCAGCCTAATTGGGATGACTGTGTTAACTTTGATGAATTTTTTGACCATCACCACCACCACCAAGAAAAGTTTTTACTCCAGAAGAGAAGGGAATGTTATGCAGAATGGCGGGGGAGGAGATGGCAGCCCACCAATCCTATTGTTACTCAGCTCTCCATTGAGTTGTGCTAATTTAGTTTTTATGGGATGAAATGTTTGATGGCAATAGGAGACATTAAAAGAAAAAGTTAGTGGGGTCTTTTCTTGTGGCTGTATTAGGAAGGAACTGGGAAAGTGTTTTTGAGGGAGACTACAAATTGCTACTGTACCCCCAATTCCCCATCAAATACAAATATCATTTTAGGTCTGCCTGTTTCTCACCAGAGTCTGTAAACCAATTTGCTCTTCAGTGTAATTTGATCTCTACTTCAAATGTACTTTTGATGAAATTCTTCACTTACCTAAAGAAATCATCCATGTTGCACATTTTTTTATACTCAAATAGGACCCAAAAAGGAGGAAATAAAAACAGGATAAATGTGTGTGCTTTTTTAGAAACATTAACATATCACAGTATATTTGAAATAATAACTGGAATTTCAGGAAAACATCTACTAAAAATCACTTTATATTTTACTTTGACATGACATGCTCTTTTGTATTGAGCTCTGATCTTAGGAAAATAATGTAACATTTGGAGAAGAAAATGAATCCCAGCAGACTAGCACTGGAAGCCAAAATGGAGAAAAGCTGCACGGCCACCATGTACTTCCCCTTAGTACTCAGGTAGGTGGGCACAAAGGACACCCAAACGCTACAGAAGACCAGCATGCTGAAGGTGATGAGCTTGGCTTCATTGAAGGCTGCAGGCAGATTCCTGGCCAGGAAAGCCACCGTGAAGCAGATGGCAGCTAGGAAGCCCATGTAGCCCAGGGCAATGTAAAACATGATGACACTACCTTCGTTGCATTGCAGAATAATTGCTCCATATTGTGAGTGCATATCAGAGTCAGGGAATGGGGGAGACGTCCCCAACCAAATGCTGCAGAGAACAATTTGGACACCAGAGCAAGAAAGGATGACAGAATTGGACACGCTTTTCCCTAGCCATCTCTGAAATTTATTCCCTGGTTTTGTGGCCAAGAAGGCTAACACCACCATGAATGTTTTGGCCAAGATAGTAGAAATGGCAACTGAGAAGATGATGCTGAAGGCTGTTTGTCGGAGAAGGCAGGTGACTTTCCTTGGCTGGCCAATGAATAGGAAGGAGGTTAAGAAGGAGAGCATAAGGGAGAGGAGGAGGATATAGGAGAGATCCCGATTGTTGGCTTTGACTATGGGAGTTTCTCGGAATTTAATGAAGATTCCCAAGACAAAGCCTGTTACTAAAAACAGGAAAAAGGCAAGGGAAGCTAGGATGATCCCCAAATTTTCTTGATAGGATAGGAAAGTTTCAATCTTTGGTACACACTCATCTCTTTTCAAGTTTGGATGTTGATCCTCTGGACATTTGGTACATTTTTCAGCATCTGAAAAGAGCAAGATTAACATTACCATAATGCTGGTCTAGCGGGTATAAAACATAGTGATGGTCTGTTGGATTTTTAAACAGATTTTTAACAGATTAACAGAGTTGGAAGGGATTTTATAGGTCATCTAATCGAACCCCCCTCCTCAAGCAGGAGACCCACACCATTTCTGACAAATGACAACTCTTCTTGAAAGTCTCAAGTGATGAAACTCCACAACTTCCGAAGGCAAGTTATTCCATTGGTTTATTGTTCTTAGTGTCAGAAAATTTCTCCTTATTTCTACGTTGAATTTCTCCTTGATCAGTTTCCATCCATTATTCCTTGTCTGGCCTTCGGGTGCTTTGGAAATATCTTTGGAAATGGCTGGAAAAGGGTAATATGCAAAAATGGCTTGGAATTTTAGGCAGTGTTATACAGAGGGAGAGTGCAAAAGAAAAACCTGCAACTAATTTCCAGGATAGCTCTTTTGTATCATTTGAATCCCAGACTTCATGAACCATGTTTGTGAGATAAAATGGAAAGGACTCTTCAGCTTTCCCATTAATAACCCATAGAGATATTACAGATTAGTTCAAGCAGAGGATAGAGTAGAAGTTTGAGCTGATGATCCCAGTGGTCCTTCCAGCTCTCATGTTTTAAAGAAGGAATGTATTTCTCCAATAAACTCAGCTGCTGGTCTTCATGTGTAAACTGGATTTTAGTGGAGCTGTTTTGTTAAAATCTATTTTGCAAATAGCAATTCCTCCTCTCAATCTGAGCCAAAGAAATGATGATGTCTTACTTCCATGGCTGCGAGACACATTTTTATAGAAAAGCTTTAAAATGCCTATCAAGACACCCTTCTATAAAATAATGTCAGTGTCTCTGGTCTTTCCAAAAGTCTGCAACATATCTCTTGAGTCACACACCTTCCATGGTGGAGATGGTTCCTTCTGCACAATGATGACAATCATAGCAACAGATGAGCTTCTCTTTCTGTTCCACCTTCATGAATCCAGGACGGCAGCTTTCCACACACCTGAAAGAAGGCAGGGGCTGAGAAGGGAGAGGACATAAAATCCAGAAAATGAACTTATTTTCAGAAAAATGGGAAGGGAAGGAAGATGGGTCACACTCTGCCTCTCTCCACATTGACACAGCATGTTATCTTCTAGTAAACCCCACATATTGGTCTTACACTTAGACACTCACACCCTAAACCTATTCAATGACTTATAAGTAATATAGGGGAAATCAGATTCCACCAGCCATGGTCTCTTCTGGGATTATGCCTTGTTCCATAAATCCTCTCTTCCATCTTCTAATTCAGTTCTACTCTTGCATGTCTTCAAGAATATTTGTTCTTTTCATAAAACTTTTCCTAGATATAAGTTGATGAGTTTTGGACATGTTTCCATTCAGAGGGTACCAGGGATCATTCTCTTGTGTGTGTTTTTCAGCATCTGCTGCTACTTCTCTCCTAATCATAGTTGGAGCAAAAGGAACAAGAGAATAAATTTTCTCAATTGGTGTGGGTTTGAGGCATCCTGTCACTAGGCATACTGCTTCATTGACAGCAGTGTGTGGGTGCATTCCATACTATAATGGCATGTTCTGCTGCAGAAATACTGAGGTCCAAAACTGATATCCACAGAGATTTGCATACTTTAGTGCCCGATAAACTGTTATGAAAAATTAGAAGAGAATAGGATAGAGTAGAGTAGAGTAGAATAGAGTAGAGTAGAGTAGAGTAGAGTAGAGTAGAGTAGAGTAGAGTAGAGTAGAGTAGAGTAGAGTA
>JANHFK010000561.1:120495-131505 GCA_036250565.1 Sibynophis collaris
GGTTGACTCAGCCTTCCATCCTTCTGAGGTGGGTAAAACGAGGACCCAGATTGTTGGGGGAAATATGCTGACTCTGTAAACAGCTTAGAGAGGGCTGTAAAACATTGTAAAGTGATATATAAGTCTAAGTGCTATTGCTATTACTATTCTGAACATACAACAAACAGAGAGCAAAAGAAATAATGAGTAATTATAGAGCAAAAATTTCCATTGAAAGGGAAAAAAAATTGTCTTGGATGCAAAATGATGAATCCGTGAAAGCTAAGAGACCTTCATTGGATTTGAAGCAAAAGGTACAGGAGTATAAAAATGTCTCATTTCTTTCTAAACAATGAGTACAAGAATGAGAGAAACAAACAGAACGTTCGCATTTTTTCCCCTCAAACACAGAACCCTATTTAATTAACAATAGATCAGATGAGAAATAAACACACAGGATCAGTATGTGGTGTCCTTTCCCCTTCTCTATCTCTCTCCATTTGCCCTAGTGGTCAAAACAGGTTCAAAAGTGCAAAGAGATGAAGACATTTTCAACCGTTTGTATTTTTAATAATATGCATAGCGTATTTGTAAATGCATTGCTACTTTTGCATCGGTAACTACCATATGAACATGGCAAAGCAAGCATGAACTGTAGTGGAATTATATGGATTTTCTATTCCATCTTCATAAACACCCTGCAGGGATAAGGTTGATCCACCTTTGACATTCTTTTACATAGCCACAAAAAGATGGTTCTGCCAACAGGCCTGGGGATCACAGAATGATACTGAGCCCATCAAGTTGCCGATTTGATTGCTGTCACCAAGCAGGTAAGGGGAGGTTCTTGTTTTTTTTCTAGTGGGGTTTATCTTTGTAAGCTGCCTAAGAGTGGCTAAAAATAAGTTGGGAGACCATATGGATTTTCTCAATAAAACAAAAATAGGCTACTTACCAGTATTTTGCAAAGTGGTGGGAAGAAGAGAAGAATGAATGTTTGTTAATAGGTTAAGAGGTCATTCTTGGTTAAAAAGAAACCCAAATGCCTTCTTATCCTAAGTACAAGAAGTGAATCAGAATATATTGGCTGCAACATTGAGAGCAACATGATAATCTACATAGACGGTTTAAATCCTGGCATGTTAACAAGATTGCGTGTATCATATCTCTTCATCGAATAGAAAGTGTTAAAGGTCTGTTAGTCAAATGACATCATCATCCTCTTACTATTCATCAGCTTTCAGCAATGTGCCTGTGAGAAATCCAACATTAGTCTTTGTAGTATTCAATCCAAAATCAAACCAGTCAGTCAGCTTCTTGCTCATCTGATTGAGCCACTGCTTTGCCTGCCAGCCTTCTCTTCTATTTTCATAGCCCCCTCAGAGGGGTCTTTTCCTGAGAAACGGCAGGATGAAGACACTGACAAGGGCAGTTTGGAGTAGCCAAGACCTTGGCTAAGGTTCTGCCTCCCTCAACTTAGGGTTTAGACTCTGAAGCAAGGAAACAGCAACTGAATCTGCAAGAACTTTACCACCTCCTAATCAAGTTGTCTCCCATAGCATTCCAGAAGGCAGTTAAAATGGACCTCTTCGATTTAATTCAATTTAATTCTTTACTGTGGATGCTTTAATTTTATATATTTATTGATGTTTGTTGTTGTTGTAAAATGCCAGCAACCCTTGGAGATTTGGACAGTCCAATAGAAAATACACAAATGAATTCCTAAATAATAGAGAATGAATGAATGAATGAATGAATGAATGAATGAATGAATGAATGAATGAATGAATGAATGAATGAATGAATGAATGGCAGGTTTCCAGGATGAGTGCCTTATTGCCACTTATCAGATAACCTGATTTTTTGGGGGGGAGAAGCCAGCAAGCACAATTCAATCTTAGGATCAACTAAGAGTATTCTGAGATAAAAGACTGTGTTCTGGGACAACATTTGTGTTCCTTAGCTGGATGGTTGTGTTCCTTGAAAACAATCCTTCTCCAATAAAGTAGCCTTAGCTTTGCAAGAGCTTTGCAAGAACATTACAAGAATATTCTAAACTTTATGCTATGAACCCTTCACTGAACTTGGACTACGCTCTTAACATAGCTGAAGGCACTTGGTGTTGGAGTAGAACATTTCTGAAGTTCAACAAGAGTTCAACAAAGATATGATAATATCTGTTAGTTTTGCTATCGTGGAAACATGATTAGGTAACACAGTACGTTGCAGCTGGGCATGGACCCTGTTGCTAAGTCATGGTTTGTCTACAGAATAAACCATAGCTGGTAAGTTCATTGAGCTATAAACCAGGTGTGGATGACCTGAGGCTAAGCTCACAGGGGACTCTTAGAAACCTTGCACACTGTTCCAAAAGGCTGCCAAAAGGGTTTCATGGAGACACTTTAAAGGATATTTAAATCCTGATGAGAGAGTACTCCTAGCCTTTGTGTTATAGTTTCATGCCATATCCTGTGAGTAAAATAAAAGAAGCTTTACAATTGGTCTTCTCTCCACTAGCAGTTGCAGGATGGTTACCAGCATGTTATTCAATAGCCAAGTGAGATCCATAGTTTGGAAGGAAAGGTGCAGCCTTCTTCCATGAACCCTGGTTTAGAAACCAATAATGCCTGGATTTATGGCTCAGCATAAATGTGCTCCGGAGCACGCTATTTTCTCTTGGAAGAACTTTTACACAAAACTACAGCAGGCATTTTGTTGCCTTCATTCTTTGGGTGGGGCAGCCCTGAAGTGCCCTTCATCTGTTTGCCAAATAGACCTCTTGCCATCATTTCTTTGTAACCAAAGCTACAAAGCCTTTTGGAAGGCTGAAATAAATGAAGATGCGGAATAGCAGTGCAAGTTTCCCAGAAATTTATCTTGGGAGCCGTTTGAGTAAAGAATAATCAAGTCAAACTGTGCTAATAGCATGGGCTGGTTTTTTTTTTTTTTTCCCTTCTTCATCTCATACAGATAATTTCCGTGCAGTTGAAGGGGAAAGTGCATTAGAGTTAAGACCATCAAACTCATTCCACCTTTGTTCTATTTAAACTAATTAGTCGCAGAGATGAAACACATATTTCTCAGGTTCCAGATAATCTTAAACAAAACACTCCATTGCTAATTTTTATTCTGCTCCTATCTGCACACAGATTAAACAAAGCCCACAGTTAGTTTTGTCTGCCATTCTTTTCGGAGGAATGAAAGCTGGCTGCAGAAGAAAATAAGGGAGGAGGAGGAGGAGGAGATCAAATCCAGTGGCAAGGTTTGCACTGTGTTTGCTCATCGTTACTTGATCGGCTGCAAATGAGCATGTATAAAACAGTCCACCTACTGTTCCAGTTGCTACGATATGATGCAGTTCCACTGAATGATCCTGTTAGCCTAACCTTCAATTTGCTGGGATTTGAACTCTGAATTACAGCTTACTAACATAGTTTAACAGCTGGTACAAGGGCTCCTTTTGAATTTTTAATCACATGAATTAAAGATGGCTAGAGATGCTTTTTTTTTTCCTCCTTCCAGGCTTCCACTCCCGGTGATCCAGTGTGCAAGAAGACAACTATAGGTAGCCCCAAGGGAATTAAGAGCAGACAAAAAGGTACCAGAGTTTATGCTTGACAAATTAAAAACCTGAGCATCAATTCTCCACGAGGGAAGAAAAGAATTATAACATTCATTCAGAAGACATTCTTTTAAAGGACAGTAAAATACAATTTAAAGAAAGCACTTAAACTCAAATCTATAGTGATGTACAGTTTTAACAATGACATGAATTAAAGCCTATTCTTTGACATGCACAAACCCACTGACATTAAATCGTGTCAATATTATATTATTTCTTTCTTCTTAGCCTTGCTCTCTGGAAGATGCTGAAATTATACCTGAAGATCTGTATCTTGCTGGAATGATTTCCAGTATAGATTTTGGGATAATATATATATATATATATATATATTTAAATGATTTGGGTAAAGGGGTGGATTTAGTCAGTCTTTGGTCCCGATTCAGAATGTTCCTGCCTCGGCAATCTTATTTCATTTAGGAAGAGGGCTAATGTCATAGCTGTGGGGAAAAGTTTGGAAGGGAGAACCTGCCCACCATACAAATTGGGCTGTTTGTCATGTTAAAAAAACAAACCAACCCTCAGACATTTAAACAAAAAGGGGTAGAAAAAAAAAACACACACCAAGCAGCAGGAAGCTGAAAACATGTTGCTTCTTAATTATGCGGTGTTTTCTCTCTAATGGATTGCCCTCCCCGAATACTCCAAGTACAGCAACTGGCATGTGGCCTCTTCGCCTGACAGCAAAGCAGGAGCAAGTGTGCAGCTGTTCGCTCTGACACACAGGTGTTTGATTTTTGGACTCGTTAGCTAGACAGATTTTTTAGGAGCGTACAGGGGAATCATCCGCAGCCATGGCACAGAGAGTGAGTTGTCCAAATCCATTGGAGATAATTATTATGTAAATCCCCTCTTCCTGTTTCAAGGCTCAGTGTTCGCACTGGAGCCACGGCTGGCCTTCGCCTTGCCAGCTCCGAAGCTTGACTCTGATTTGAAGTTCGGAGCACTTTTCCATTACAACAGATACATCTGAAAAGCTGAAGGGCTGTATTATTAGAACCGGGGTGGTCGGGATGGAGGAGCCAAGTTAAATGGCCTGGTCCGCAGGGATTCAGGAAATCACTGGGTGCTAATCTTTGGAAAGACATTTTGGTGGCCATCCAGATATAAAACAGATTGGATTTTTTTTTACCCCCGGAGAGAGAGAGAGACATTGTATTTCCAAATTTATTGCCTCACATTGGCCCATCCCATCTGGTTAGGCAGGGAAGGTATTTGCAGATGCCACCAGCTAAAGAATTCTGACTGGTGCGGTCCAAGAAGAGACCCTTCTCAGCCATTGCTGCCCTCCCCCCTATGCTCTCTGTGGAACACTCTACAGAAGCGAGACAGGACCTCCCTCTCCTGGCCTTTCAAAATGGCATAAAAACATGGCTTGGAGGCAGGGAAGTGCACAGCATACAACTGTGGGTCAGATTAGTGCTGTGAAAGTCCTCCCCATAGCTTTAATTAATTCAGGGGTGAAATCCAGCAGGTTCTGACAGGTTCTGGAGAACTGCTAGCAGATATTTCCAGTAGTTCGGAGAACCGGTAGCAGAAATTTTGAATAGTTTGGAAAATTCTGGCTGGTCCCAGAGTGGGATGGAATTGGAGATTTTGCAATATCCTTCCCCCAGGAGTGGGGGGGAATGGAGATTTTGCAGTATCCTTCTCCTGCCACACCCACCAAGCCACGCCCGCCAAGGAACACCACACCCACCAAGCCATGCCCACAGAACTGGTAAAAAAAATAATGGATTTCACCACTGAATTAATTTTTAGCGTTGTTTTAGGCCATCCTTGCCTCTTTTACCAATGTTAACTTTTATATATTGTTTGTTTAAATATTTTATTGTACACTGTCCAGAATTCCTCTGTAAAAGTGATGGGCAGTTGCAAAATGTAAAATAAATTAAATGGGGGAAAATAAGAATAAAATAATAAAATAAAAATAAAATAAAATAATAAATAGGAACATGTCTTTCACCTTCTGAAATGCTGTGGATTGGTTCTCTTTTTTACCCTTCTATGAATCACATTGCAGCTTGGCTGTGCCAATGGAGCCATGTGTGAACAGTCACTGTCTGAGGCAGTCACTAAATGAGGACTATCTGCAATCTTTTGGGTATTAACTTTCCAATGCTCACTATTAGAAAACATCTTGAAATATTTTAGAATGAAATATATTACAAAGCATATCCTTTTCCCCCTAATGTTTAATTTATTAACCAACAGTTGTATATTGTTTCTCAGACCTAAAAGTAGTATGGTGAAAAAATATATGTCCTTTAAAAATAATAATAATAAATATCTAATTTTATTTTGTAATATTTCCTCTTGATTTAAGGAAAGAAGTGAAAAGCCCCACCTTCAACTCTGTAATTTAGAAAATCAGAGAAATGTGTAGAGAGTTACACAGGGCAGAGCTGAAAAGCACTTCTGACAAACATTCAGATTGTTAGCCACAAGTTTGACAACTGTAATTGGTTTGAATCCTATAGAGCATCTAGGGCAGATTTCTTGGGCAGAAGACCCCCATTCAAAGCTAAATAGTCCTCTGAGGAAATGAATGCTTGACTATGATGCACAAATTGAGGTGAAGTGTGATTAATTTCAGCTCTATGAAGAAATCAAGCCATTTCTCTTTCACTCCTACTCGCAACGTCAATCCAAATCCTTCCACCACATCTGTTACCTTAACATCACAGCAGCTTTCTTTACAGTACTTCCTAACCTCTCCATTTCCTGCTGCCTGGATGATCAGTTTTCCAGCTTGTGGTACGTCGTGCTACTGCCGAGTAAATGGTGTTAAGTGTTTGAGTTTGGCACAAAGCATCTCATTTACCTGCGCTCACTTGCTGTCAGGATGAAGGGTTCTCCACAACCCTCGTGCTCCCTTCCTTTTCTTAAGTAACAGCAACTGACTTGCTTTGTAAGACACAGTGATGTGCATCTGTCTGGGGTCAAGGAAGAAAACACATTTTTCCTTTTTTGCACAAATGCAGGGCAATCGCAGGAGAAAAGTTGACTTGCAGGTACACCGGCTATCAAGTGCCACTGAATTTTGTTACATGATGAGCAGCTGCAGGAGGAAAGCTATAGAAACAGAGAGCATATTGACAGGAGAATTGTGTGAATAGGGGATAACCTGTTCTCCAAAGGATCTGAAAGCAGATAAGAAGAAAGGGATGGGAAATAATCAAGGAGAAAACCTAAAGCTTTTTCAAGTGGCAACTGGACTTTCTAGTTGTTCTTTTTTTTATATATATAAAACAAGTTTTATTAGTTTTTTTAGGGTAGGGTAATGGAAAATTTTACAAAGAATATTTTTTCAAAAGGAGAGAAACTGAGTTACAAAGAAAAACGCTCTGAGATATATCGTAAGGGTTTACAATAACCGGCATCTACACAGTCAAAAAAAATTTGTGAAATGTGTTTTAAAAACAACTTAGTTCAGTCTTTTAAAAAAGTCCCCAATAGCTTAATTGGAACATATGAACATATTTTTATTGTTATTTTAGAATCTCAAAGAAGATCTTACTTATTTCCAGGCCCTTTTTATTTGTACTTACTTGTTAAATTCATGCCTGCCCTACACCCAGACATTTAAGATAACATATTCACTACTCAACAGTCCTATGAGTTAGTTGAGATTGAGAAAGAGGATCAGCCAAATTACCATTTGATGAGTTTCTGTGATTTAGCATGAAATTGGCCCTATGCCTTTCTGATTATAATCCAAGCACCTGACTTTCCCCAATTTCATTTTATAAAATAGGCAGATAAAGCTCAAAATATTTTGTAATCCATTTTTTTAACACAGTCATTTTCAGAGTTATTTGGATCTCTATCTGAAAAGCTCTCCTAATTATGTACCTGTGTCGAAAACATCTGTTGGTTCTTGTCTGCAGCATGTCTCCTTTAATAAATCCCCATTCCAAAAGCATATAACCCATTATCTGAGCTCCTGTTCTTTCCCTCCCCTGAGAATTAATGTGTACAAGTCACTATGGGCAGCCTTATCTATGCTTTGCAGATTATAGGTTCTAGAGGTAAGTGCTCTGTTTGGGCAATGAAAGCATGTGTAAGTGCTTGATTTATTAAATACCACACAATCTCCTTGCTGAGTGATGAGACTGCTCAGCTAACATTTGCAGTGTTTGCCAAAACTTTTTCAAACTGACATTTAAAAGTTAGAAGCTTTTATGGTGTCAGCTTCTCTAGGAGAGCTCCCAGTTTTTACTGAGTATCCATAAAATGTTCGCCCCAGCTAGTCTTCCAGTCTGAACATGTACAGAATCTGTGATACAGTCTGCACGAAAGAGATTATTTTGGCCAGCAGTATTTAATTTATTCAAGCATGGGGTTTCACATGAATAGTATCAGACTATTCTTTAACTGGTTATGGTCTTTCCTGATAATCCTTGTACAATGATTTGGTGCTTATGTCCAAGGCCAGTCAAAGATTTGTTTGCCATATGTTCTGCCTGAAATGCGCAGCGGTCCCTCGTAGTGTTACAGGGCGTGCTTGAATAAAAATCGCATGTCATATATGAGCACACGTTTTGAGATTTCAGTTCTAGTTAGTATCATTGCAAGGCTTCTCAAGTGTACCTTAGAGTCCTAAATTAATTGCCATGCAAGCAATTATTATTATTTTGCACATTTGGCCCTACCACTTGTGTAACAAGACATGCTATACAGTTTTTGATGGGCACTGGGTGGGATGCAGATTAAACATGATAATTGAGACAATATTCAAGAACTTAGTTTTTATCTCATTGGTTTCTTTAATATAGTCTAACCCTGGATTTTTAAAACATAGTTTATTAAATAAGCCACAGTGACTGAATTCACACAATACCAAAATATAATCCTTGAATAAAATGCCGCAATATCTGTTTCCGCCTTGTTCTTCTATTATATTAAACCATTATGTGGTTAATTTTATTTGGGAGTGTATAGAGCAGCATTCCCCAACCTTTCAGGCTTGGCAGACCAGTGGAGGCAGTGTGGGGGGAGAGGGGATAATTCACCTGTGTGTGTACGCCACTTTTACAAATGCAGCTTCTCACATGCGCATGAGTGCCACTTCCACAGCCCAGTTTCTGAACGGGTGTGGCCCAGCAATGGGCCACGGACTAGGAGTTGGGGACCCCTGGTATAGGTGGAACCCAATCACGGTAATTTGTAAATCATGGTTTATATAAACTTGATGTATGAACCATTGGTTATTCAAACCATGACATAACCATGACCTAACCATGTTTTTGCAGGTTTTGGAAACCAGAATAGAAATGTGACATATGTATTTGATTTTTTCCCCTTGATTTTCTCCCTTTATTTATGTTATTACTTGTTTACAATATTTATTATAGAGCTCAATCACAGTTGCAATAATTAGCTTAGACTACTGTGTCTCATTGGAAGTTCCTTTTTCCAGTTCTTTAAAATCTTTCTGTGTAGCAAATGATGATATTAGCATATTACTGCAACTTTTTGAGGAATCGTCTGACATTCTGCCTAGGTACTGTATTTGTGCTGCTAAATAATGTTAAAATAATATTCAGATTCTTTCAGTTTAACATTTCAGACAGTGAAAGTTAGGAAGTTTGTGTCTTTTTGCTAATCCTGGAGCATAACATCCTTAATAACATATTGAATTGTCCATATATTATTATTTATCTTTCTCATTCGGATTATTTTGAATGAAATACTGTGAATGTATCTAACGTTTGCATAATGCAAAAGTGTTGTGTGTTTAATCAAATATGATTCCTCTGTGGCTGAGAATGTGACTGCTTCTTTGTAGTTTATTGTACTTTAGCTTTTGAAAGAATAAGCCAGTATTACAGTTTGACCAGTGTTCAAGAAGTAGATCTCATTGGGCCATGACAACATAGGCTGCCTGGTCAGGATAGTGGCTTCAAATAGGTTTGATAGCTGGACAGAAAATATATATATGTAAAGATAACACAGCTTGCGTTATATGTGTATGTCTATTTATAAGAATATGTGTGTTTAAATAATTGCCAGAGGAGGCCTCGGTCATATATGACATATGAATACTGAAATAGTCTTTTTCTCACAAATCCAATTTCTAATAGTCCCTATCTGCTAAAGACAAAATCATGAAAGGGAAGCTGCTCACAACACAGACTGTTGCTTCATATTTAAATATTAATATCACTGTGATTCAAATTATGATAAAAGCTCATGACAGAACATAAATCATTAATAATTAATTACTGTAGTTCATAACAGTTAACAGTAAATATAACATGATTAATATTAATTATATAATTACATTAATGACTGAGCATGATGTTGCTTTAGTATAAGGCCAGATAATTCACTCCTATGTCCCAGTGGTTAAATTAGTGCTAAAAATAAACCAGTTAATTTACTTAAATATTACTGGCTAATACGTCACATGTAAATACCAGAAGGTGCTGTGTTTGCTAATTATTTGATTTTATCCATTTATTTCCAGTATTTCTATCCTGTGTTTCATCTGGAAAGGCTAAACCAATAACTACAGATAGTCCTCGACTTAGAACAGTTCATTTAGTGACCATTCAAAGTTACAACAGCACTGAAAAAAGTGACTTAAGACCATTTTTCAAACTTATGACCATTGCAGCATCCCCATGGTCATGTCAAAATTCAGAGGCTTGGCAACTGACTCATATTTATGTCGGCTGCAGTGTCCCGGGGGGATGTCATGTGATCCCCTTTTGCAACCTTTTGACAAGCAATGTCAACAGGGAAGCCAGATTCACTTAACAATCATATTACTAAGTTATCAACTGCAGTGATTCACTTAACAACTGTTACAAGAAAGTTTGTAAAATGGGGCAAACAGAACCTTTGGGCTCAATTGTGGTTATAAGTCGAGGACTATGGACCTATACGACCCTCATATTTAAAATCTAAAAAGGCAAGACATAATGAAAAATGAGGTTGGGAATGAAAAGGAAAAATCAGGCCCAACTTATTGATGTTATAAAGTTCTCATTATGATTTGATATAATACAACTGAAATGTTATGATACTGTTGGCTACTCTGGGTCTCTTTTCATGGCCAGCGAGAGCAAAGCAACTCATGTAGCAGAGCAGAACAATATCACTGTCTCAGATGATGGCTCACTTTTTTCTCCTTCACCTCCTGTCATACTACAGACTGATAATATGGCTATTGAATAATCTACTGAAGGCCTATTTCATAAGCAAATCCTTATGAAATAGGCCTACCATACTTTTCGGAGTATAAGACATATTTTTCTCCACTAAAAGAGGGTGAAAATTTGGGTGTGTCTTATACACCAAATGTAGCCCCGCCCACATGCTGGCCCCCATCCTTTGGCCTCTGCCTCCCAGCAATTTACCTCCTTGCAGCAAACAGCCTGTTTCAGCTTCAGAACAGCCTG
>JANHFK010000561.1:149331-163487 GCA_036250565.1 Sibynophis collaris
GGAATATAAATAACTCCCTATTCACACACTATACACAATATTCTCTTTAAATTACATTCATATTTGTGTGGTACTGCATAAAATACAATATGAAATTATTGTAATACCCTGGAGATAATTATTTTTTCTTCCAAAATGGTAAGTTATTGCTTTTCATGTATGCCTGATGGTTTGGAACTTGATATTCTATAATTCAAATATGAATGCACACATACATGTATAATGTATATAGCATTGAACAGTCTGCTCCAAACTAAATGAATGTAAACATTTTTAAATGCTTACTTCTATATAAACTGAGTGGAACTTCATTATAAAAATGGATGTGTACCAAACTAGACAGTGCTACTTCTGAGAACTATGAAACACATTAATATTCAAGTGCAAGAATACAGAGCATTTCTGTAGAATTTATTTTTTCACAAATTGTTCAATCTTTCACAAATTGTTTAATGAGAAGAAATTGGTTTTACCTGTTTAAGATTATTTTACCCAGTGATCCAAATTCACAAGACCTATAAGCTTCTTGATGATTTACCCAGTTTAAAATTTCCTTTATAGATAGTACTTGTTTATTGACTCCCAATTTTAATTTCCCTGTTTTTCATATTTACCATTGTTTATCATTCTGCCTATTACTTTTCTAGTGGAAATAATAACACATTTCTCACTATCTTAAAATGGGATTAATAACATAATATTTTACTTTAATGTATACATGAAAGAATATAGCATCAACATTTTTTCTTTGCAAACCTCAGTTCTACCACTAATTATGTTGCCTAGTTTGATAATGAAACATCTGCAAGAAAACAACTTAGCTCAGAGAGTGCCAATTCAATTCAACCCTGAGCTACAAATATTCTACTGATGTGAATATGATCTGAATTATATATGAAAATTTGGAATATTATTTGTTTAAGCGTTCTGGATTTGTCAAACATGGGTTGATAGAAAGAAAAGAGAAAAAAAATTAACTGAAAGAAAGTGCTAATCCAGATATGCAAAATTGGTTTGATGTGTGTTTACTTTCTGATTTTCAATTAGGTCTCTATCAATATAGTGGAATAACTATTATTATTCTATCTATGTACTCCATAATCTTGGGTTTATCTTGAACCACTATCTTGGTGCTCTATAAGTTATTAATATTATTACAGTATTAATATTAATTAATATTAGGGGGACAGTAGAGAATGAGGTGCCTGGATGGGGTCACTGAAACAGTAGGTGTGAGCTTAAATGGGTAGTAGAGGACAGGAAGGCCTGGAGGAACATTGTCCATGGGGTCGCGATGGGTCAAACATGACTTCGTGAGTAACATCAACAACAACAAGCAATGATGAAAGCATACCCTGCAATTCAGCTTCATCATCACACTAAAAAATGAACGTACCTTCCTCATTATCCGGGCATATTGAAAATCTGCCTTGACTCAAATATTGGACCACCTGCCAGGACTCTGAAACTGTGGATGCACACATGAAGATGGTCCTATACTTGAGTAATAGAGAAGAAGATCTTAGAAGCTCTTGATCTGTTCTTAATATTTGGTGTCTAATATCCTGTTTTCTCTATGCTTTGCCAGCATTTGGACAACATTCAGAAGAGCTGTGGTGGTGCAGTGGTTAGAATGCAGTACTGCAAACTAATTAAGCCGACTGTCAACAGTTCAATTCTCACCAGCTCAAGATTGATCCAGCCTTCTATCCTTCTGAGGTTGGTAAAATGAGGACCCAGAATGTTGGGGGCAATATGTTGACTCCATAAACCTCTTAAGAGAGGGCTGTAAAGCACTGTGAATCCATATATAAATCTAAGTGCTATTGGTATTCTTTATGTTTTCTCTATGCTTTGCCAGCATGGGACAACTATTTGTCTTCAATGGTGTAGGGTCTCTTGCTTGAGCAAGGCATTGGACTACAAGACCTCCAAGGTGCCTTCTAACTCTGTTATTCTTTTATTTCTTATTCTGTCAGGAGTTCCCTTGCAGAAGACAAATATGCTCCAAGATGCCTGCCAATTTTTAGTACAATTGTGTAGGTTAAAAAAAAAAAAGCACACCTATCCAGGTTATGATCCCATCTAATTATTGGGACACAGACCACAGCACTTGTAAGAAATTTTGTGACATTCCATTTGGATATTTGGGCGAATCCATAAAGTGCTAAATTATGCATACTAGATGCAGCTGTAATTAATGATATTCACACATACAAATAGACTGCCACAGCCCTCACTAATATACACCTGTTAATAGATAATATTTTAAAAGAATATATCTATGTATCTTAATCCTTTAAACATAAAATGTAAGACTCATTTTTAACTTGGTGTGCATTTTTGTTTTGTATGCATTAACTCAACAATTCCTGTGTTAGGTTGAACAAGACTTTATTACAGCATATCCATCTGATTTTTTTTCTTAATTTCGTAAGAAAATTATTTTTTGTACAATTATTTTTTTGTACACTTTTATAACAATTTTAATACAAATTCCCCTCGTATGATTTTATTACACAACTTTTTCCTGGGTGTATTTTTTTAAAAAAACATAAAACTTTACAATGTAAGCTTTCACACAGAAATCTCTCACACAAACTCTGCAAATGGATACATTCTTTTTCTAATCGTTTCTCACAACAAATGGTTTGTGCAATGTTTGGACCAAAGGCATAGAAATCTCCAGGGCTTTCTTAGGTGGATTTTAATTTGTGTAGATCCTGCATTTTGTTTTTGCATTTCTAATTACCTGAAACAAATATTTGTCTGATATTCTTCCTGATCGGTCTACTGTTTCTTTGCATATCTCAACTGGTGCTTTCACTTTCAATTCCTCACTTTCTCAGTTTGTGAGACGATAGACATATCCAGCATCTTTCATTCATTGCCAAACTTCATCAAAAGTATCTAAATGATGAATCCCCAGTGAAATCTGCAATTATTTCAAGCTTCTTCTTAATTTTAAACCGTAGGCCTAAATGTACATAGGTTAGGCAGTTTGAACTACGCACTATATGGACAGAGTTTTCTCAGTGCGGATCATTTCACATTATTATTATTACTATTTTCAGAAGGGTCAGAGTGACATGAAAGGCTCAGGTGGTTAAAAAATTCAGGCATCTATCTTGCCCTTTTAAATGCAACCATATAATCAGATTTCAAGTCATCTTGCCTGCCTCAGTTACAGCTTTATGGAGATTAATTAGTTTTCAGCTTCCAGTCACATGATGGTTTCTGACGGCTTCTTAGCTACATTTGCTGTCTGATTGCAACTTAGAAGATAGCCTTGCCCCAGAGGACAGATTAGTTGTTAGTATTGGTTGTCTTCTTCATTTGATTTCAAGGTAAGTACTTATAGACAGACTTCCTTTGTTTTGTTGTTAATTAGCTATTAGGGTTTTTTTTGTTGTTGTTTCCTGCTGGAACAACTGAAGAAGTGTAAGAAAAAATAAGAGTACACAATAATGTCATATTTAGAAGTAACTTCTATAGTATTATTTACCTGTGTATAAATAGGCTTATGCTCTTGAAAAAGATTCAGAGCTCTTCACCAAATTGCACATGCATGCATGGTTTTTATATATTTTTTCCTTGTATAATCACATCATTATTCTGTCTCTCTGTAACACACACAAAATCCTATTGGTTGCTTAGCTGTCAAACAAATGTGACTTGAAGCAAAAGATTAATTTTTAATTTGATAGATTTATTATTAACATGCTTAGTTTCACTGAAGCTAAACTAATATTGAATATCAAACCTCTCTGTCAAATAACATGTTTTATATCTCCATCTGCCAAAAAAGGAAATACTTTTTTTTTAAAAAAATCAAGCAATTATATCTTCTGGAGTATGTATTACAAGGAAGAGAACATGTAGAAAATCCAGTCATTTAAAAATAACACTCTGAGCAATGCTGAGTTCAGAATCCAAATTTTCCTTGAAGAGATCAATCATGTATTAATGGAAGAGTCCTTATCTTTAAAAAGATACACTTTGCATTCAGTAGGCAGGCTCAGTTCTTCCAATCACCCCAGAGGTGATTGACTATATCTCCTACCAACAGCTCATAATGCATTGCTTTATTAGAAATCAAGTAATGACTACTTTAAAAGTTCATGCATAGCTGGGAAAGTAATTCAAATTAGTTCAGTGTGATTCTTTTCCCCAATATTGGCACCTTGATTGCTTCTATGGTAGCATCCTGTGCTTTGGGAGATCTGGGAAGGAAATTCTTCAGGATATCTGTCCAAAATAGAGACATCAAAGTTATATGTCTTGGCAATGTTTTCAGATCAAACCTCATTGGCCATTCATAGTTATATCCCAGGCTCCGTGGGTTTTGCAGTCTCCAAGATTGTTGGTTATAAATGATATAACCTCATATTTCAGACATCAGGTAGACAATAGCATCCATACCAAAATGTAGTGACCTTAAAATGACAGTAGATGCATCATGACATAATTCCACCAAGTATGCAACTTAGTACTTGTATCACAATGTCTGATGCAAGTACCTACGTCACTTTCTTTTGTCATAAAGTTATAATGCATGTTTTGTCATTTCCGTCTCATGGAAATGGAAGACAGGACAGGACAGAGAGAGATAGGGGAGAGGGGGAGAGAGAGAGAGAATGCACATGAAAAATGGGAGCAGACTTTGGTTGCATGTGGTTGCAACTACCATGTTAACTGTATGGAAGTCTTCTGTAGATGCCCTAGCTGAAAGACTATAAAATAGACAAGTGAAGAAAGTTTTCTGAATTGTCTTAGACCAAATCAAGTAGAATTGATGTGACTCTGGAAATTGAGATATGAAAACAGTTTACTTCATTGAATATGAAGCTTTGCACAAAACAATATGGCATTTTAGTTTCAAATATCTGCAACTTATTGCCAAAGTTGTGGTAATCCTGTTTAAGTGCATCTGTATCTGAGATCAAGTATGAGACATACATTAAGGCAGTGATGGTGAAACTTTTTGGCACCGAGTGCCCAAACCACAGCATGTGTGCATGTGCTGGGTGCCGAAAACCCGAAGACCAGCTGGCCAGAGCGTGCATGACTGTTTTTTGGCTGTTTTGGGGGGCATTTTCAGGCCATTTTTTGGCTGTTTGGGGGGTTTTTTCAAGCTGTTTTTGACCTGAAAACAGCCTGTTTTGGGGGCATTTTTTGGGTGCACTCCAACACCCACAAAGAGCAGCTGGCCACCATACATATGCGCACCAGAAACCAGGAGAGCAGCTGGCAACAGTGCGTGTGCCCACAGAGAGGACTCTACATGCCACCTCTGGCACGTGTGCCATAGGTTCGCCATCACAGCATTAAGGTATTGAATTTAGGATCAGAGAGGTTTGGGTTCAAAACTACCTTTTGGGATAAATCATGTGCCCTCTCAATCTAAAGTACCTCACAGGATGGCAATTAAGGACGTAAAATGGAGAGTCCTGGAATAAAGTTGGAATGTACATCTCAATGATCATAATTTCCATATGCTGGGCCCATTTTGCTAATGGAAACTGTAACGTAACTCTACAAACTGTCACATACTTCAATTCGCAGCACTAAGAAGCAATTGTTACTTATGTTTTGTTTACCAACACACTTACATGTAAGAATACCTGACATTGAATAAAATGCTGAATTTGAAACCAAATCCGCTCCGTTAGGAAATTATCAAACACTTAATTTTTCTTGCTTTCATCAAAAGTATCGATTAGGGTCTTTTTTGCCTGTTACAGAAACTTGTTAAAAACCTTGCATTATTCTCACTATTATCATTACAGTGATTATCTTCCATGTGGTTTATAGTAGAACCTGTACAACAATATATTTTATCTCAATTGGATTTTGGATTTTCAGTGTACAGTATGTGAAGCGGTTCTGGGACAAGGCATTGCAGCTTTCCAGGTTCTTCAACACTCAGGTGCTCACAAACCTTTCATTCAAGTTCAGAAATCAAAACAATCCCTTGCAGATTTTTTGCTTTTGGCTATAACCCCAGACTTCTGCAAAGGAGTCATCCCTCCTTGCCTATACATGGAAAAGAACCAAAATAGATGCTAAAGTAAGGGATTTAGATGAACACATACCAAGGGAACTGTGGCATCTATATACTAAGCATGGGGCAGAGCTGAAATGAACAGTCTAGCACACCAAAGATTATGGACCTGAAAAGAAAACCTAGTTCTGCTGAAAATATCAGTTAGGGATATGTTAATGGTTATTTCCTGGCTCTGCACTGCAATATTCTCAACACAGTCTGTTCTGGTACTTCTGTTGTTTGGCTTAACTGGTTATAAGAAAAATAGTACGATCTCATCCATATTTTTTGCATTCCCTTTTTACAACACAAGGGAAACCACAAACAGCTCAAATATTTCTAGCTGTTGATGGATCCCTTAAAAGGAAAGAGATTACCTCAAAATCATGGGACACTTTTTCAACTGTACTTTGAATTTTAGGATGTTATTAAATTAAACAAATCTCAGAGAAGGAATTCAGACTGGAATTAGGTGGAGTCAGTTCCAAGAATCCAAGCTTCCTATAAATCAAAAGAAGACACATTTTGTATAGTGCTGGCGAAACTCTTTTCACCCATAATCTAAGTAACACTGTTAGGTTTGGGAAATGTTACAGCGTAAAATCCAGAATCTAAAAAAATATCCCCATAATAAGTAAATAATCTACCAGTGGGGGAGGGGGAGAGCATACCATACATAAAAGATGAATTTGTGTGACAAATGTAGCTAGAAATGTACAGAAAACATATGGTTATATCCAGGTTGACTGGATTAATTAATTCCTGCTGAAAACAACAAAAGGTAAGCAAGACCCCATGCGCAGCTCACTACAATGCAGTTTCAGTTTACAGATGCACTCGTGAGAGACACATCCATCATTTTATATCCTAATTCTCATGGATGAAGGGAATTGTAATCGTATCATATTTCACTTACCAATTTTACCTTAGCAAATCCAAAGATCCTGCTTGTGAAGAAGATTCATCTCGACATTCTCCTCTGTGAATTGGTCAAGCATTCATAGCTTCGTTCAAAAGCTAGCGCTGTGAATGAAAATGGATAGAAACAAAATGGCTCAGCACAGTATTGTTCTTTAAAAGATAGCCCGAACCTCCTCAAACCTGTATGCCGGTCCATGCTGTTTGCTGAATGGCCTTGGAAAGATGACACAGGTGATGCAATGCCAAAAAGCCTGAAAGAAAAGCACAGTAAAAGACTGCAGATCGAGAACACTCTTTCATCTGGATAAATTGATGGCCTCAGCCTCCCAAAAGCCCATATAAATAACAGTCCAGCAAAGACTTTACCAGCAATGAAAAGGCTAAACAGTGGGACCAACACCTATGTTAGACCCAACACCTTCTTCAAGTATCTGATTTATTATTTGTCAGTGTTTCCTAGCATCTTCATACTACTAATCCTAAATACAATATGAGTCTCCCATTTTTCAGGGAACAGGGAACTGAGAACTTCGGAAAGGATACCTCTTTCATCTGGTTGTCCAAGATTCTAGGGTGGCTCCAACTTTTTCTATCACTTCTTGAATAATCTTTTGAAGAAAAAAAAGGCTTGCTGCTACAGTGGATCTGTTACTAGTCAGACTCAAAATTATGCTGGGTTGATCATGTGTTCCCTGCCTTGAATTTTAATGTTCTGGGTCTTTAGTCATTTCAGTGGAGAATGAGGAGTCATTAGGACATTAGGAGTCAAGGTTCTTGGCTATCTTCAATATTTATATACAGTAGAATTACAAACTTTAAGGAGTAAACTAGGCAGTGCTGCAGATAGGTATCTAACATAGGACCTTGCTCAAAAACACAGCCTGTTCAGTCTCCTTTTTTACATTGATCTAACTCTTAGTTTGAAAAAAAATGTATAACACAGCCCAAACACAATTACTTCTTACCTATAGGAATACCTGTATCAGTAATCATTCTCCCTAATATGAAAAATGTTATTTCTTAAGAAGTAGATTATAAGAAATTTAAAAGAAAAAGAAATCCTAGTTAGAAGCAATCTAATCAGAATTCTTGAAAATCTCACTACACGTTCCTCATTCAACACCTAATGCTCTAACATGACTGAAATTAGACTGCATTTCTCTTGGTGCCTGATTAAGATTTTTGCCATTTTAAATTTTGGCTGAAGCAACTCTATTGGGGAACTGCCTTATTTCATTTTACCTTGCTAGATATGTTCTCTGCCACCCTAGGAAAACAAATTAATGATAATTTGGAATATTGTATCTTACCTTGTCAACACTCTCTGCTTTGGTACATTATAAAACTCTGGCTGAATCAAAGCAGAGAATTTGGGATTTGGATATCCCAAGTGTGGAGCCAATTGTATAGTTCAACTGCACTTTTCTCCTTAGATAATTCCTTGACATCTGGACCTCATAAGAGACTCTTTACTTGACCAGAATTGGAGGTCTATCTACTGGGGCAACTACTGGTAGATATATAACTCTTGGAAAGCTGAACTTGCTTTTATTCAGACACGGAGGTGGATGTTATCTTACAGGTGTTATTAAAATGTTTGTTGCACATTCAACGGTGACTGGAATTAATACTTTCAATTGTTAACACCACCATTGTAACAAGGAAGCTATTACTCTTCTCCTCAGTGACAACATTTCAGAAACCTCTAAGAAGGTTGCATTTTTTTTAATCAATAGCTATACCTGTCAGAAGTTTTCTGGCTGCTCCTCCAACTTATTTTTTTTGACTGTCTAAGGATTTTTTTCAGCGAATAAAAATCTTGAATTGATCTCATTAATTTGAAATGAGAAACAATATGAACAGTGGGATTAGATTTATTTTAATGAGTAAATTTTAAAAAAGAGTCTAATTTTTCTTTATACCTGTTAGGGACTATTCATATGGTCAAACTGTATTTGTACTGTATGGGGGAAAGACTTTGGAAAACTGGACCCAGAGGCATTGCCCAGGGAATGGTAACATAAGAGACAGCATAGCCTGGAGCTGTATAGTGGGTGGGATGAGAGACTCAGAAATGACCCTCCCTAGTTTCTTGGCCTGTAAAGTAGTTTGGGGTGGGGGGGAGAGAATTGTACTTTCAGACTTGAAAGATTCTGTTAATGTAGTTTTAGAATTACCTCATCTGATTGTGTCTCCTGACTGGAACTACCTAGTGAGGCTGACAAAAACCAATGCTGTGTCATTGATAACAGATCCGGTATATTATCTCTTGCAGCCTACCAAATAAAGTCAGCCCAGTATGAAAGTCGGAAGCACAAGTATTTATGATTATTAGCACAATATTGAAGCATCCTGAACCAATTACGGATCCAATTACCATGTCATTATTATCTTCTGAATAGAGCTTGATTTGTCAGTGATAAATATGAAGCAATTAAACCACCTTTACATAATAAAACACTGCAGGTGTTTATTCTTAAAGCTTTATGGGTAGCAACAACCAATAGATTTAATTAAAAATCCCCTGCAATAAATGGGAGAATTTCATTAAATTGTTCTAACATTAGTGGATCTTTGTAGTCAATGCTGCTGAAGATTCCATTGCTTAAAATCTACACTGAGTGACCAAACAGTATGACATTGATGTCCTAATTTTTCCAATAATTAACAAGTCTTTTTTAAATAATACTTGATTGGCTAGTAAAATTATTACTTTGCTCTAGGAACAAATGGCTTAAAGAAAAATAATGCCTTTTTGGTATGGAAAAATATGCAGATTAAGGCATTTCATCTGAAATGTCCCTTTCAAATTCATGGATACAATTTTGGGTAAAATACACTAAAAGTATATCTGCAGAATCATTTTTATACGTTTAAGAATATAATAAACAAACATCACTCAGAGCTTCCTGGCAGACAAACTTGATGTCACCTTTATTGTGTGAATGGAACAGTTAAGTTGAGGAGGGAAAATTTGATCTTTTTCTCACTATTGTGGTTCAAAAGAAAATCTCTCCCTCCATCCCCCTTCCCCCCCAGCTGTCATCCCAAGCTGTTGCCATTTACACTGGAAAGAAAATCATTGAAAGCTTCCCTAAAAATACAAGTTGCAACCTGGGAGGAAATTCAGTATTAAATCCCCCAATCTTGAAAAGATGCTTGGAGTTCTCCTACTATTTATTTATGGACCAAAAAAAGTATTGGTGTGTTAATACATACTCTTCTACTTTGGATTTAAATTTCGATTTTAGTGTAAAATTATTGAATCTGAGTGTATCGTTTTAGATTTTTGAGTATAATTGTATAAGCACACAAGAAAAAAAATTGGATATGGCCTTTGGCCTTCAGACATGCTATTTGTCCTGATAGCTTTGGATAGATTGTTGAAAAAGAATTCTAAATCTTGGTACAGCTGCCCATATGTTGTTCTGAATGGCATGTGGCAATTCAGTCCTTACTTAACAACTAGTTGTTATAAGTGTTTGAAGTTACAACAGTCATAAAGTAGGTGCCTTACGGCCCATATAGTACCCCGGTTGTTATAAATGGTCACATACTCATCCCCCATAGTCAGGTGACTGTATGTCAAGCAGGTCAGCTTTAGGACTGTACATGGCATTGAACAGTCATGTGACTTTGAATCGTGATGTTATTGCTTTTTAAACTTTTTTTGCTGTTTTCCGCTATTTTTTTGTTAGTTTCCGCCAAAAGCCATCAAATATGAATGGATTCTCTTAATGACTGTTCATTGGCTTAACAATGGGCACTTTAACTTACAACCATTGCAAAAAAAAAAAGGATATAAAATTACTTCTGGCCACATGGGCACCTTTATTTATTATCACAATGACTTATGACCACATTTTTGATTCAATTACAGTCACATGTCAAGGACTACTTGTACATGACATACAGCGCTTAGGCCAGGGATACCAAACACGTGGTGTCACTTTTTCATCACGTGATGTATCGTGACTTTTCTCCTCTTCACTAAAACAGGTGGGTGCGGCTAGCGCATGATGAATCTGGCCCGCGAGCTGTGAGGCTTAGACTGTTCAAAAAAAATTTTTTTTTAGATATTGCTCAAACTTTAATTCAAACATGAAGCTCATGAAATAATCATTCATGAAGAAATCTGCACAAGATTGATATCATAGTAAAATAAAATCCCATTGCCCATAGAGTCATGGCTACCTGAGCTATTGGGAGGGATGAAAAAAAGTCTAACTAACCAACTAATTAAATCTAATAATAATATATATATATATATATCCACTTAAATGAACAAAGTTCTCTAATTTGTCTATTATGATTCATTAGGAGTTTTTAAAATCTTTAGAAATTGAAATAAAAATAGGTGACTCCAAACCAAATCCAAAGTTGAACATAATATGTATTTGAGCAAAAGCTCATGAATATTTCTCACTCCTGATTCTACTGAGTGTTTTTGATGACCATGGAATATAAGAAAAATGTTTCTCTAATCCACTCCCCAACTGAATGTTTTCCTTAGATTACAATTTCCCTGGCTATGTTTTAGAAAAGAAAACAAATCATAGAAAACCTATCATACTTCGGTGCTGACATAAAGCATTGTGTGGTTGCATTTGCTGATATTCTGAAGGATTTATGCACATGCTATTGTATTTGGTCATCTGAAGCTTTGACTCTAGTCCCTGTGGAATTTTTTTATTTCAAACTTCCAAGTAGATAATCCTAGAATGAAGCTGCTTGAATCAAGAACATTCAAATACTGAAAGCGAGAGTTACTCAGATGTTGTTCCGCAAATACTTGCTCCGGTGATAAAATGCTATTTTGCTCCTTGTGTTGCCAAACTTACCTTTGTACCTGTGCATTATACAGACAATTAGAATAGAATTTATATGCAATCTGTACAGCAGCTGCTAAAAATCTGTTCCCTAACATACTTTAATCTGTGTACTGAAATGAGGATATGCATTCAGAAAGGCATTTTACCTTTTAAGTGTAAAGCAGGAATCAGGGAGATGTATCCATTGATTCAGTGTGAATCTGTTAATACAGAAGAATATCATTATTTCAGAACTGTTAGTAATTATGCAAAAGGAGCCTATATATATATGTATGTTCTTAATTGGATTAAACCAGTAAGCTTTCTGAATTTTTGGGGGAAGACACTGGTACTGAATTTGTAGTTTGTAGAATTTGTAGTTTGGTGAAGTTAACCATTCACCAAATGTACAGTCAAAAACTATATTTTATCCTCCCTCGCCCCTCCCCTGAAAGCTCAGATACAGTTCCCTAATGATTTTAGTGAGAGACAGTTTGATGTAGTGGTTAAGTCACCAGGCAATAAAGCAAGAGACTGTGAGTTCTAATCCTGCCTTAGGCACAAATCCACCTTAGGCCAGACACACTATCTCAGCCCTAGGAATTAGGCAATGGCAAACCGCATCCAAAATCTTGTCAAGAAAATTTCAGGGATTAGTCAGGATTCAACACTGAGTTAAGGGCATTTTATTTTATTTTAATAAAAAAAAAAATTTTGTAGACCTGAATTTCCACAAACCTTTGTCTTTTATGGCTAGTGACATAGGAGCTTGCAAAGTGGATTTTCTGATTCAGCATGCACTTTTTTGAATAAAAAAAAGAAAAGAAAATGTAGCTTTATTTATGTAGATATTATTAGGAAATTAAATCTACTTAACACACACACATACAAAAACACAGGAAACCAGAACTTGTTTCCAGCTAACACTTAATTCAAACTATGCGAAGCAAGAACCACGGGGATAAATTCATGAAATACAATTAAACGTATTTACCATAAGTGGCTTGGTTGGAAACACCTATTCCTTTTATGGATAAAATAAAACCTGCCTCCTGCAAATGCCAAAATAAGTTAAAAGAAGATGCTTTTAACAAGGTTATTACTTAAGCAGTGACAGGTTTACAGATTTTAGCACCACTGGGTTTTCACAGGAGCCGTAGCAAGTGCTAAAATAACACACATCTTCAGGTTCATTAAATTCACCCACATGATGAAAAAAATTGATATTTTGCTATATTACTTTTGTGCCTCCAAGAACTGTCTATAAATAAGGCAGACTAATAACAACTGTATTAGGTGCCCAAAACAATAACAAAAATGCTTCTGAGCTTATCTGTTCTGAAAGGAAAACAACAAGATTTATAAGTAGAATATTATTTCTGCAACATTCGATTGAATGTTGCAACCAGCTACTATCACTGATTAACCGACGGACTGATTGATCACAGAAATGTTGTGCAAAAGGGGAAAACACAGAAGCATTAAGTGATCGTTGTAAAAGAAAGGAGTTCTATTATTTCTTAGTGTCTCAGATAACAACAACCTGCTGCAAGTAAATTAACAGAAAGTAGTTAATCACGTAGGCAGCGACCATTTATCCATAAATAGTGACTTCATGATCACTGATATTCTTATAACTCAGCACTGCCCTGTTAGCTAACCCACATATTCTGTTCGGGCAAGGGGCCATTGCTGGTGGAAGGAGGGGGGAAAAAGCAGATTTTCTAATAAATCAATAGAGCGTGGCCTTTAGAGACCCAGAAGACATATGGATGGTAATAGAGTATCTCAGGTTGTCTTGTGAACAATTCCATCTGGATGAGGGCTTGGTGTTATTCACAGCCTTCTTCTCCCTTAAAACACCTTCAATCTTATCCACAGCCTTGATCTCAAATGTCAGACCACCTGGGATATGCAGCTGTCAGCCTGAATAGGGACATGTGTGTGTGTGGGGAACTGGCTGGGACTAGCCTGTGCCTCCTCATCAAGCACAGATATTGTCTGTGACAAGCAGGAGATGCTAGGTATACGGCAATGGTGACAGGCATATCAAGGGCAGGCAAAAGTGCAAGACTCTGCACACAATACCTCTGTGTGCGTATGTGTAAATACATAACAATACTAGAAGTGATAGATCCCTTGTAAGCACAGTGACATGCAATAGATTTTTTTTCTTTTTTTCGGTCGCTGCTTTTGTGCACACTGGCATTTCAAAGACTCTTGAGTTGTCAGCAAATATTTTATTTCTGTAAGTGGAGGAGACTTTTCACCAATTTTCTATCTCAGTTTTCTTGATCCAAGGAGGGAAGAAGAAGAAGAAGAAGGAGGAGGAGGGGGAGGCGGCGGCGGAGGAGGAGGAGGCGGCCGAGCAGGAGGTG